>APFE031755367.1:0-11536 GCA_000404065.3 Pinus taeda | reverse complement strand
TTCTGTTATGTCTGTATGTTGTGCTGTGCCGCCTCTTTCTGACTGTACTTCTTTCTTCTTCCACATCTTCAAGTGTGATGATGATGTTTTCTCCTTTTGGTATCGTGCCCATACTTTGTTCCTGCATTCCTTAGCTATATGTCCAAGCTTGTTACAAGTTTAACATCTTACATGTCTCATATTTCTTCTATAGCAATCAACAGCTCTGTGACCAAACATATTGCAAGCAAAGCAATATCCATTAAAGTACCTTGAATGAGATGATCTTTCTGCATGATGTTCTGAAACCTTCTTCTTCTACATCTGGCTGCAACATGCCCAAGATTATGACATACATAACATTCAACATTATTCATAGGAGCAGTAGAGATTTTTCTTGAAAGAATTTCTTTCCTTGGTTGATGATGAGATGACCTTTTCATCTCCTTATTTGAGCGTTTCAGATTTTGCATCGAGTCCCTTGTTCTTACTTGTGAACTTAGGATTCACCTTCAACAGATTCATGAAACCAAAAGACCAGTTTTGATAGCAGGGAGAACTTTGACTATTAAGAATATCATCAAGACCTTAGTACTATCTGAAATCGTAAAAGCTTACCCTTATCTTCTAATTTACCTTTCAAGATATTTACCTCAACCTGAAGTTGTTCCTCCTTTTCCAGACATTGCTTCTTCTAGATTTCTTCAGACTTTCTTCCTTCTTCCATTTGTTGCCTTAGTTTGAGTATCTCCTTTTCTTGTTCTTCATTCAGATCCTGCTGCATTTGACGAAATCTGAAGGCATATTCCAGCTGAGATTTTAAACTGATGACTTCGTTTTCTTGTTTTTCAATAGCTTGGAGTAGATCTTTATTCTGCTTCTTTGATTCTTCAAGATCTTCTTTTAGCGAGCGGATCTTGGCTTCAAGACTTTCATAGTAACTGGATCTATCTCTGAGTTTCTTGATGGGTGTGCTTCTTTCATTGACTTTATCTCTTAATGATGTTACTTCATCCTGCAACTTTTGATATTTGTCCTTGAATAACTTCCTTACCTTGTTTCCTTCTTCTAGTTAGGCTTTTAGTTTGGTAGCTTCTTCTTTGAAGTCACATTCTCTTTTGTTCAATAGATCTTGTTGATCTCTGATTTTGCCTGAAAGCCTTTTAAATTCTGCCTCTATTTGATATCTTTCTTGTTCACCCATAAGATCAAATTCAGTTGTTTCGCTATCACTTTCATGTTTTCCAAATGGATAGATCACTGGAACATCAGAGGATAGCAAATTCATACCTGATAGTTCATCTTCATTCTGAAATGATTCTGAATATGAAGAGCTTCTTACACCTAATCCCCAATCGATTCTCCCACTGTCATAGTTCTTCTGAGATGTCTTCTTCTGCTTATGTGCTTTCTTCTTAAGCTTCTTTCCCATTGTTCCATAGATCTCCTTCAAGCGATCAAGCTTCTACCAAAGGACCTGCTCTGATACCAATTGTTGGAAATAATACTGAGAGAAGGGGGGGTGAATCAGTATTATCACGTCAATAATACTTTTTCATTTCCATATTCAGATTCATATATGCAACTTCCACAACTTCTTATGATTCAGTTACATGATCCTTAATGAGTGCATTAGAACATTATCAACCATATTAATAGTAAACAGATGCAGTAAAATAAAACAGATCATCACACATAAGTCACACACATGAACACCATGATATAAGGTGGAAACCCAATGTGGGTGAAAACCACTTGCTGCAAGTCATCTCAATCTTCTTCTTAATAAGAAAATCCTTTTACAATATTTATGTATTGGTGCAGTCTTATACCAGTACGCAGGCTTCTACCTGTAGAGAGCTACAACCCTCTCTCATTCTCCAGTCTCTCCTGGAAGGGAGCTACAACCCCCATAGTTCTTGTACTAGCTAAGATACTAGTACGTAGGCACCGGCCTACAATCTTCTCTCCTCCAGGTACCACGTTTCATACATTTTCAGACTGGATACTCCTGAAGCACAACACATAATCTGAAAGGCCGCTTTTCATCCAATTTTCATACTGGACCCATTAATATCATTGAAGCACATAATCAATGAATCTTCTGAATCACCCAAACACTAGATCAATACATATACAAGGATAATATATGTGTTAGCACCCAGATCTAGTCCATCAGATCACATAAATATGAGTCATTATGATCCTGATCCAATATTAGTTCTCATCCATCAATACTGAAGCTACACAATCAACCAAACAGGATATGCAGAATACTGACACCTTTAAATTGTCATCAGAACCCATCAACAACCAGAACCACTTGTGACTTCAAATATCATAGCTCAAATTGTATATGCTACTACAATGAACCAAACTTGCATACATACGCGCTTACACCAAAACCAACCCACGTACAGATCTATAAATATTCAAACATGAATTGCAAGCGATTTCAAACTTAAGTTATACCTAGATTAGATCATTACAAGCATCAATATATAGATCTAGAATAAGCATAATCAAATATAATGAGATAGTTCATTTCAAACCACTTGATCACGATCTATCCTTAGATCTTGTTCTCCATCAACCAGTGAGATCCCTCTTTAGCTTAGATCTAGATCTGCACCATAACCCAATCACAGTATTCCAGATCTAACACTTTATCAGATATTCAATAATTCAGATTATACCTTGCCAAATGATCTCCTTCCTCTTTTATAGTCATAGGCCTTTCACAATACCACGGTCCAAAACCATAATAACACAATACCATGAACTCAATACTTGAGATCAACACTTTTGGATGCAATACCACGGACCAAAACCATAGGATAAAAAACTGTCGGACTAATACCATGAATCAACCGTGAAAGTGCGTGAGATCAACACTTTTGGATGCAATACCACGGACCAAAACCATAGGATCAAAAACTGTCAGACTAATACCATGAACCAACCATGAAAGTGCGTGAACTTTTCTCCACATGAAATAAACTTTTCTTTGCATAAAATTCCGTGAAATTTTCTTTACATGAAATAAACTTTTCTCTGCATAAAAGTCCGTGAACTTTTCTCCACATGAAATAAACTTTTCTCTGCATAAAATTCCATGAACTTTTCTCCACATGAAATAAACTATTATCTGCATAACATAGAAAAGTGTAAAGTCATGTGCACATCTACCCAAGAGCATCCCAATTCTGATCTCCATACCTGTTGATTAATGAGTGTTTAATTACATTCAATGATATGTATAGAAGTCAAGGCGTCGTATAACTCTGCGGTTTAATGCCATTTTAATACATATATGCATGAGTTTAATAGTTAATGCTACCGGACATTGCGATGTTTATTAAATAAAAAATAAAAAATAAAATTCTTTTATTATTATTATTAAAATTTTAAGTTCAGATTTTACTTCTTGTTTCAATGATTTTTGTTTATGTATTTATAATCTTTATGTTTGAAAAAATAGGCTTTACTTTTGTATAATTATCGCTGTCCTCTAGCATGAGAATGCCTTATAATGTCTTATAGGCAAATTAACAAAAAAAGAGGGAAAATTTGATAAAACATTTTTCATTATAATTGCTTAATTAAAAAAATAAGTTATCCAATTTCAATGATTTTGATTCCTTTATCTATATCCTTTATGTCCTAAAAAATAGGCTTTATTTTTGTATCATAGTGTATTATAAGAAAAGTTTAAAAAAAAATTAAAGAATCTTGTTTCAATGATTTTGATTTATGTATTTATAGTCCTTATGTTTGAAAATTTAGGCCTTACTTTTATATAATTATTGTTGTCCTCTAGCATGAGAGTGTTTTATAGGCAACCAATATACAAACATGGAAGATTGACGAAGTGATTAAGAGATTAGGACCTTGATTTATCAATCTCACATGTGGCTATTATTAATAAAGGTAAGTCTTCCATTGCAAAACACCAAAGTAGGCTTTACTTTTGTGTAATGTCTTATAAACAAAGTTTTTAAAAAATACATCTACTTATTGTTGTCCTTTGGGATGAGAGTGTTTTTATGAAAGTGTATTAACTTCTTCATTTAATGCATTTGTTAATGGTCCTTTTAGGACCTTTATTTATAAATCTCACATGTGGCTATTATTAGTAAAGATAAGTCTTCCATTGCAAAACACCAAATTAGGCTTTATTTTTGTGTCAGAATGTCTTATAAACAAAGTTTTTCAAAAATACCTATATTTATTGTTGTCCTTTGGGATGAGAGTGTTTTTATGAAAGTGTATTAACTTCTTCCTTTAATGCTTTTGTTAATGATCCTTATGTCTAAAAAATCGGGGTTTATTTTTGTATGTTTTATAAGTTTTCCTAAAAAATTAGGGAATCTCATTTTAATGATATTGATTCATGTATTTACATACCTTATGTCTAAAAAATGTATTTTTTATTTTTGTATAATTATCTATTATGTAAACCATCTTAGATTCATCTTAACTCCATATCTATCAAGCTTTGAGAGGGACCAAATCTCTCGCAGTGCAAACCTTTCCTCAAGTGCAATCTTTAAACCTCTTTTTTGAGTGCAAAACTTTGACAAAATGTTTGCATCTCAAGAAATTTGGTCCCTCCCAATGCTTGATAGATTCAGAGTTAAGATAGATCTAAGCTGGTTTACAAATCTTATAGAGGTTAGTGAATCTCTTGTAGATTAGATATCATTTTTTGGGATTCAACTGCGTTAAGTAAGTCATTCATCTATGGGTGATCTCTCAGGAAGTCCTGGTTATTGGGAGCAAACCCCAGAAGTGATGGTTGACGCTATGTGATTCATTTCACTAGTTTCAATCCCACTTCTTCACCCCTGTGAGCATGGCCCGATGATGTGAAAATAACATTTTGACTTTGATGATGTGATTTTTATGGAAAGTTTTCTTACTTTTCATTATAATTATAATTAATAATTAAACCAATCTATATTCATCTTAACTCTAGAGAGATAAAATCTCTTGAAGTGTAAACCTCTTTTATAGTAATTTGATCCATCTCAGGGCTTGGTAGATCAAGAGTTAAGAAAGATCTATGTTAGTTTATAGATCTCCGAATTTGATTAAGTTATTTTGGAAAAAAAATTATCAAATAACTTTTAATCATTTGTATAAATTTTAAAATATTTAAATTATATCATTGTGATACTTATTTGCTTACTAATTAAACTCAATTTTATAAAAGGAAAAAATCTTATTTTATTTTATTTTTCTAAACAAATTATAAATTATATATAATAATCAAATCTGTAAAAACATTTTCAAATTATTAATATTTTTTAAATTAAATAGTAAAATTATCTTAGCTTTAAAATAATAGAAAATTACTTTCATTCATTTTCAAAACTATTTTTAAAATAAAATTAATCTATTAAATAACTTTTGATGAATTTTACATGTATTTTTTTTTCAATTTTTTAAATTTTAAAATAATTATATATTTAATAATAATTTAAGACATTTCAAATAGAAATTCTTTTGTTTATAAATAAATATATTAAAATTCAAAATTTAAAATCCCATAAAATATTACTCAAAAAATATAATTTATCATACTTTTCAAATTTTTATAAATATTAATATCTCAATATTATTTTATTTTACCCTACTCTTAAAATTCAAAATTAATCCAATTTTACCATATTGCATTCATCTACTTCCCTGCTACTATCATTTGTTTTTTTTCAAAACCTCCCCGAACAAAGTTTCTTTTTTATATTTCTTTTGCAGGTAACAAATAACATCTCAATACATAAGGTTTAATTAATTCTTATTTTAATACTTTGAATGTTCTAAATAATATCTTTAAGAAACTTAAAGAAGAATATTTTTTCCATTAATTTTAGTTATATTGCATATAATTCCTTTACGAGATTTCCTTTACGAGATTTGCTTTTAGGTATTTCTTTTTCTTAATATTACCTTCAAGAGTTTCTTACTTCACAAACATCGCTTGACTTTTCTAAGCTATGCTATCTTTTTGAGGCTTAGCCATAATGAAAGTTAAGTTTCTTTATCTTTAAGAGATGACATAGAGATATAGATATAAATATTAATTTAAATAATAAAAAAATATAAAATTAATGGTTATAATTAATGATTAAATCAATTTAGTTTTAAGAAGAATTTCGATGTAAATCACATAAAGAAAGACTTTTGTGACGCGTTTCCGTTTCGAACCAACTACTAGTTAGTTTGAAACACGTCACAAAAGTTCCAAAATTCTTCTTATAATTTTGATAGATCTGGATCACAGAAGCCTCAATTGTTATAATTAATGATTAAATCAATATAGTTTTAAGAAGAATTTCTATGTAAATCACATAAAGAAAGACCTTTGTGACCCGTTTCGAACCAACTACTAGTTAGTTCGAAACACGTCACAAAAGTCCCAAAATTCTTCTTATAATTTTGATGGATCTGGATCACAGAAGCCTCAATTCTACAATTTAGTTTTACTTAATTCTACAATTTAGTTTTACTTTATTGAGAGTAACTAAATTAAATTTCTTAATGTACAAATTTCGTCTAAAAAATTAAATCTCTTGAAATACAAACTTTTCTTGAAATAAAAAGAGATTTGATCCCATTAATTTGATAAATAAAATTAAAATGAATTTAAACTAGTTTAATATTTTTTATTAATAGATTTTTTATTATGTATTATTTCGCTTATAAATAAAAAACTAGTTATTAAAAAAATATTAATAAATTTAATATGTATTATTTTGTTTATAAATAAAAAATATTAATAATAATATGTATTATTAAAAATTTAGTAACAATAACATTTATTTATTAATTAAAATATAAAATTATTAACATTTATTTATTAATTAAAAATATAAAAAATTATTAAAAATTTGCTGCTTCTTTAAAATACTTAATATTCACCTAAATACTTAAATATTTAATAATCATGTTTTAACTGAATGTCCACATTCACCTAAAACAAATATTCTTGATTTTAATTTTACACAGTAGTCGTTAACGCGACTTTTGTGAAAGCCTTTCCGGACGGATTTTCGGTCAAAATTCCGCAGCAAATTCATTGCGATCCCAAGTTGATAGCTAAGTTTCTGCACAATCAATGCTCTCCAGGGGTTTTTTCAGGGCGCTGAATCCAAATATGCAGTTAAAAAACCATTTTTAACTGCTAAAAATCAAGATTGACTCATTTCTTCCGCCGGATGTCCTCACCGGAATCTTCCAAAAAGTCGCATTATAGACAACTCAATTATTACCAATTTTTTTCCTTAAAAACTAAATATAAATATTCTAAAATATAAATCAGAATCTTAAACTCGATAACACATAATAAAAATTCTAAAAATAACTCTCCCTCATACCTACTTGATTATATTCAAGCGTATCTATTAGCAATAACCAATTAACCACAAATATTTCAGAGACGGAGTCGGTAGCCAATTACTCATAAGACAGTTGCCAATTAACCACAAATATTTCAAATATTTCAGAGACAGAGTCGGTAGCCAATTACTCATAAGACCGTTGCCAATTACTCATAAGAGATTTGGAATGAGATTTGATATTATTTCATAACCATACACCAAAAGGATCTTCATGTTTATTAAACATCACAATCTTTCAGGCCAGTCCATGAGATATTGTAGCCTGATTTTGCAATGGCCTTCTAACAGCAGTCTATACATCAGTGTCATCAAGCATAGTGTATTGCTTCATCACGGATTGGCAGACAGCAAGGATCTCTTTAGACTTAAAGGCAAAAGGTCCTGTAAACCTCTCATTGGAGCTAATGCCATTGTTGTGGGTGAGGTAAACAGGGGCCACATTTTCGTAAGCATGAGTGTTGCAACCAGTAGGGCTGCTTAGTGCCTCTGCTATGCATCTATCTTGATCATGGTCACCATCCACACGAATCCTGAAAAATCCATTGTCATCTGTCTTTTCCTCTCTGTAAAAAACCTGCTTATCAGCCTTATCCATGCATCTAACAGCTACCCGTGAACCTGCAGAGGCCATGCTATAAGATTTACATGGAAAAAACATCAACCCAATGGTGGGTTTTATCAGGGGATTGCTTTAGGTTTTCCCCTACAGGCAATTAATTATATGTATTCTCATTGAAGCAGCATGAGCTGGTAAAACAAAGTCATCTGATTGGAAAGGACTTTCTAATGAGACCTACATATTATCAAAAAATTGTATACATGATGCAAAACCAAGATCACAGAGAAACAGATTAAGTTAAACTGTTTACTATGATGAAAGGAAATTCCAGATAAATAAAGTTTGACGGGATAATGTTAACTTGTAATCAATAGCGATGACAAATTAATAGATGAACTTAACTTCAGAAAAATACAGGGCATATAAGAACTAATGTGAACTCTGAATCTAGCCCAGCCCAGTGAGTTAGCTCGAGTGGTTGAATGCTGTGATTTGCAAGCAATAGGTCTTAGAGTCAGGGTCAAGTGGTTGAATGCTGTGATTTGCAAACAGGTCTCAGGGTCAGGGTCAAGTCCCGGGCTTGTCTGTGTGCGTCATACTAGATGTCCCTGCTAAGAATACAATTGGCATTTACCTGGATGCCATCATCAAAATGAACCCTGGGCTTGCTGCCTCTGTGTGGGTCATACTAGATGTCTTTGCTAAGAATACAATTGGCATTTAACTGGGCTACCATCCTCAAAATGAACCCTGGGCTTGCTCCCTTTGTGTGGTTCATACTAGATGTCCCTGCTAAGAGTACAATTGGCATTTACCCGGGGTACCATCCTCAAAATGAAGAAGAGAAATGCTCGGAGGATTTACTTGGAATATGTATTCCATGGTCAGATGAGATACCCATACTAGATGTCCCTGCTAAGAATACAATTTGCATTTACTTGGGGTACAATTGGCATTTACCTGGGGTACCATCCTCAAAATGAACCCTGGGCTTGCTGCCTCTGTGTGGGTCATACTAGATGTCCCTGCTAAGAATACAATTGAGGAACCCTGGGCTTGCTGCCTCTGTGTGGGTCGTACTAGATGTCCCTGCTAAAAATACAATTGAGGAACCCTGGGCTTGCTGCCTCTGTGTAGGTCATTCTAGATGTCCCTACTAAGAATACAATTGCCATTTACCTAGGTACCATCCTCAAAATGAAGAAGAGCACCTCAAAATGAAGAAGAGAAATGCTCGGTGGATTTACTTGGAATATGTATTCCATGGTCAGATGAGATTGAGACACTTAACCTATATAAAAGGGAAATGATGAAAATTTAGCAAAATCAATTTAGGCCAAGGCAAATATCAGAAGATTTGAAAATCTTTGTTGGGTAACAGCTAAAATCCAGATTTTGAAGTAAAAGAACTTCTGCATCACAACAAAGATCTCCTAAAGCCCAAGTAGAATTTCTGCAATAACCTAATCATAATCAGTGCAGACCACACATCAAAGCACATGGAACCAGAGCCATTTTTATCCATCGTTAATGGCTATGAAGACATAGAATTTGTAGGGACTACAGAGTCTTTCCACTCGGTATTCCATGTTCTAGATGGTAATAATGGTTTTCTGCAGATCTACCAAGACCACCTACAGATCAAATAGCCAGTATGGGTAAACGTGAAATTCAACAAGATCCCAACACTGTAATGGAGTTTTAAAGTTGACAGGAGGCCAACAATATCATCTTCTTTTTCCCTTGGAGTTTCAAGAAACTAGTCCTGAGGGGACTGCACTGCTAATACGGGCTTTCTTCCATTTAAAAACAAGGCCTTGAGGTATCTATTTTGTCAACATATCGAAATTGAAGAATAACAGCAATTACAGAGATTTGAAATTTCTGGATTCCTACAAGCTTTACAATCAAATAACCAATGTAGCAGAATAGGAGAATAAAAACTAGGTACAGATCTTGAAGTTTGAGGAGAAAAGGAGTGAAAAAGAACCCAAAACTTTCACCAATTCAACAGAACCACATTGAGAGTAACACCATTTGGATATGGGTTTCTACAAAAGAACCCAAAATTTTCACCAATTCTGCCGAAAAGGTTGACCAAAAAACCCATTATCATTAACATGCAAGAAAAATATTTGAACCCAAAAATTCAGCATACCAAAACCAACACTGTGCAGCCATATTGATGCAAGCAATAAGCACTGCAGTAAACCAAAGATATAAATTCACTAGAAGCCAATGAAATCAGACTTGAGGAAGAGAAAGAGAGAAAATGCAGACCAGAAATATAATGGGAAACTTCCGTGATGAACCCACATTGGCAGGTGTCACAAAAGACCTTGCCTGAAACAAAGAAAGACTTCTCTTCAACACTCTGGCCATTGATAACCACCACAGCCATCAGGCAGATCATACCAACTATTGCCTTGAAGTTGCCCATCTTAACCTGCTCTGCTCAACCCAAAAGCTTGAACACAGAGCTCTCTTGTTCCCCTACCTTGAAAGAACAGTTAGTTAGGCTCACTAAGCCGGGGGTTTAAATATAATTGAAACCCAAGTGACTGAGGTAGGTTCCATGCAGGGCAAATGCTTGGGAAATGGGAGACAGTATCCCACTGATAGCTGGCGCATGGGGAAAAGTTCAGTGGTCGTTGAAATAACACTACAGTGCCAACCCTGACCACTCCACCACGTGGATCTTATCCATACTTGGCATATTGTAAGGAGTGGAGGCCTAGAAGCAGGGGTAAAATCTAAAGAGAACGTTGCATTGAAAGCCGACCACGTGAATATGGCCCCAAGAGAACAGATTCACTTCGAATCCCCTTTTTTTTAATTCGATGAGAAAGTGCTTGTCACATACAGGACCTTAAAATTAGAACTCTCATGTGCAGGACCTTAAAATTAGAACTCTCATGTGCAAACCCTGATGTTTACAGTTTTTTAAACATGTTATATTTTGGAGTTCCTGATGTTTACCGTTTTTTAAACATGTTATATTTTGGAGTTTTGGTTGGATTTTAATTTTTATTATTTAAAATGTAATTTCAATGTTGAGAAAATTTTAATTTTTGTTTCAATTTCTTAAAAAATTCAAAAAATACTTAAATTATGAAAAATTATAATTCCAAAAAATATTTACCTATTTTAAATTATTTGAATCAAACCATAAAATCTACCACAACATATAACAAATAAACTTTGATTTTTTTTAATTGGATTGAGAAAATGCTTCACCTCTATGAAGTGAATTGGATACTTGTGAATTGTATACACTTATTAGTGTTTAAATATGGGTTATTTATATGTTGGCATCTCATTCTATTCATTAAATTACAATATGACAAATAATCAGTTAATGTTTAGATTAGTTTCTAAGTGTTTTACTTGGATTAGTTTTTGAACGTTTTACTTTGTGATCTGAAGTTTTAGGGTTCAACAAACATAACTCTGAATAGTTTTAGAATATTTTACTTTGTGATTGATTAGTTTTCGAATATTTTACTGCGTGATTTGAAGTTTTAGGATTTCAAAGTTGGAATTGCTTTAGTGGGAACATTATTCTTGAGGTTGTACATTGAAAATGCAATGGAAT
>APFE031755364.1:0-10764 GCA_000404065.3 Pinus taeda | reverse complement strand
TGTCAATCAAACTCAAGAAACAAAAACAAGTCAATAGACTTTGTTTCGAAAACATAATTATACGTTGTTAATATACTATGTTTTAAGAGATTTCAATAATGAATAACGGTTGAAATCAATTCATATCAATCCAAAGCAGGCATGGATATTTGCATGAGTTTGGTTTATAAGTCCAATTACAATAATTATGTTTTTTGAAATGAGATTTCAATACATGGATTTTCAAAGTATGAAAGCCAGTTTTAAATGGTAGATTCTGAAAGTACCAAGGTCAACTGAAAAAGGTTCTAAATAGCACAAGAAACGCAAGGTAATTGAAGATCATTCTGACCATGAAATTTAGAAGAGACGAGTTATTATGATTAAAAGATTTGTTTTCTAAATCATGTCAATCAAACTCAAGAAACAAAAACAAGTCAATAGACTTTGTTTCGAAAACATAATTATACATTGTTAATATACTCTGTTTTAAGAGATTTCAATAATGAATAACGGTTGAAATCAATTCATATCAATCCAAAGCAGGCATGGATATTTGCATGAGTTTGGTTTATAAGTCCAATTCCTACGCAGAGGTCAACTAAGCTGAGTGTTGCCCATTAACGCAGATAAAAGGAAAGAAAATAATGGTTTAGGGACCCTACAAATATATCACTATTATCAACATAACTACTGAGAGACACTGGAGTTACAGGTTGAAAACACCAACAGTCCGACTCAAGCAGATATCGAACCTATTTCTTCATGAAGAACGGTCAATCTCTCTGCATGCATTATCGGGCATTTCAACTCTAACAAAACCCTGACAAGGAAACTCTAACAAAACCGTGACAAAACTCTAACAAAACCCTGACAAGGATTTAATCCTATAAAGTTTGCTAGTAAAAGCTGAGCGATATTAAAAGGAAATAAAAGAGTAGAAGCTTTGTTCATAAAACAGTAAACCCTACCCATTTCTGGACTATATAAACTCATCAGCCGTAAAAACAAAATAACCTTCAAATAGAGATGCACCATCACAAAATACTACCATAAAATTAAACAGAGATAAACCCTAAACCCATAGAATGCCTAAAACCCTAAACCCTCAAAAAATTGCTCAAAATACTGCCATAAAATTAAACAAAGCTAAACCCTAATAAAATGTCCACGGCTTCCATACAAATTTCCATACAAATGTCCACGGCTTCCATACAACACTGTACCAGTCATCCGCTGTAATGAATAACCAAGCATTACCATTCAGCTGGATACTACACTGTTTCCCTAATTATGATGTCAACTAAGAGCTCACCGAACAACGCTCAACAAAGGCATTACAGTCATAGGAACATAAGCCCAAGTCAATGCCAAAATGCCAAAACAGAATGCCAGAATGCCAAAATAGACAGACAGACAGAATGCCAAATTATGATGTCAACTAAGAGCTCACCGAACAACGCTCAACAAAGGCATTACAGTCATAGGAACATAAGCCCAAGTCAATGCCAGAATGCCAGAATGCCAAAACAGACAGACAGACATAAAATGCCAAAACAGATCACAAAATATCCTGTTAGAGTGGTTGTGTTGAAAAACACAGAGATTAAAGCCGGTAGGATTAAAAATCCTACCGGTTACAGGCCATGGATGGTCGCCGACCTCCCCCACCTTCCCCACAGCTCGCCAGACCTTCTCCACACCTGCAACGTACTTTTCCACACCTGCAACAGGAAGAAAAAAGCCATTAGAGATCAAAAAAACAACCAAAAACAGCCTAAAAATGCATTCTTACCTCAAGCTCAGTAGAATGGCGACCAACTCCTCCCCAAACAACAAAATCGCCGAATAAGACCACCACCAGAGAAAGGCTAAACAACCGGCATTCCATGTTAAACAACTTGCATTCCAGTTCCACCAAGAAATCCAGGGGGAGGCACACAAGAAAAGCAGAACCGCTGTCCCAGCCAGAAACCCAGAAACTCCATCAAACACAGTTACCATTTCAACAATAAACGACTCTGCACGCAACAATACAAACCGACTCAACCCAACACAGCATTCCCCCAAAACAACAGCTAACCACCATGCGCGCAGGTTACAGGGCCGTCCCGCGCCATCTTCGGCGGGGGGCTTCGCCCAACTACCGGCCCCGAGCAGAAAGACGCAGGGAAAATGGAACATCGTCGAAATGAGCCCAGACCAACCTCCAAAACGACGCGAATGACTTGTTTTAATGCAGCATGTGATAGCCCACACGGCCAGCTCCACGGTGGACAGGTGTCGTACCGGAGCCATGTGGGTTGACGCGTGTAAATTTGACGTGGCGGGGAGGGCGCACATGTATTGGCGACCCTCCCCTAAGTGTAATAGCATGGACATAAAATTAAAACAAAAAGAAATAAAATAAAAAAATGAAATGAGATTTTTTTATCTGTGGAATAAAAGATTTGTTTGGGCATTTAATTACTCAGTCTATAAAGACATATATATTTTAATTTTTCTAATTTTAAACATATGACTTCTTAAAAAAAAACAACATATTCTTAACAATTAAACTCACTCAAAAATTTATATATATTAATTTATTTTTTATTGATCACAAAAAATTTAAACCCATATTTAACCCAAAAAAATGCCATAATGCAACCATTGAAATAATCCAGGTCAAAAACTATATAGGACTAGATAGGGTATAATATGTTTATATGACATGTATATACGGTATAATATGTTTATATGACATGTATTAAGTAATGAAAATTTAGTTTTAACATAATGTTGGTTAGTGTCGTTTTTATTTTTCTTAAATAATATATTTTATAGTAGGATGTAATGATAATTTTGTTAAGTGCACTTGAAGTAATAATGACCAAAGCGTATAATAAGTAGATAGATATTTATAATCACATTTGGTTATATAGGAATAGTTCTATAAAAAAGGGTCAAAAGATAATGTGTTTCTAATGTAAATGTTTCACTCATGTTTAAGGGATTTGGAATTTTTTATATGAATAGTAATTAAGGCAGGTTTGATCATGTTTTTCTAATGAGTTTTTCAACCCGTTAAATTAAGAATGTTTTTTGGTTTGTCATTGAGTTAAATGATTTTTCATGTATATTTTCTTTTATTTTTACACTTCATATTTAATAATAAATAGTTGGAATGAGATTATATTTAATAATAAATAGATGGAATGAGATTTGGTTATACATTATTATTTGAAGTGAGAACAATATAATTTTTGTTAAGATTTATTTTGATAAATTGTTTAAAAGTATGATTAAGAATTGAGAAATTATAATAGTATTAAAAAAATTGATCATTCAATAGTATATAACTTATATAGTAAATAATTAGTATAATGAATACAAATGAGAGTGTTCATCTATTTGTATTAAGAATAGATGACCACACTGAACCAAAATGTGGAAGGATTTTTCTAGAAAGAAAAAGGTCCAGGGAACTCAAAAGCTAGAATCATTGATTTGAGAAGAATATAACAACATTATTGAGATGGTGTTGTAACCTATTGAAATGATGTATAAGAAGGAAGAAAAACAGATTATATAATTTTTGTATGAACATAATTAATTCATGAGATTCCACTATTACTCACAAGAGTAAGTACAAAGTTTCCTAGATTACATGTTTAGGTTTAAGGGGAAAACCAACATGTCAAATATCTCACGAGAAGAACCTAGGTTAGTAATGAAGTACCTTGGAGGCCTAAATGGTCATATTCCAAAATAATTGTTTTTTATGATTGGTAGAAGCATGGATGAAGCAATCCAAGAAGCTATTTATATCAATATGATCATTGAAACCATGCAACAAAAGAATCAAGAAGAGGTATCCCCAAAGTAAAGTGGAGAAATTTATAGACGTAATGAAAATGGAAACTTCTGAAAGGAAAACTCCAAGCATTATGACGTACATGGACATAGAAAACAAATTCATCAAAAATTGCGTCTAGAATGTACAAGTCCAATAAGGTAGCAATAACAACTATTAGGATTGAAGCTACAAAGATCGAATGCATATTTGATGTGGACAAGACCAAGGGAATGTATATAGAGGAATGTGCCTTTTCAAGTAAGGTTAAGAAGATAAATGATCTTTTCAACAAGGATTGTTGGTTTGATATGATAAACTCGGGGCCCATAGAAGGTTTGCAACAAAGGCCAAATGTAGTCTAGTGTTTCAACATATGCAATGTTTTAAAAGGAAGGAGTCTTAGTGGATGTACATATGATTCAAGTGTAGATTATTAAACATTTCGTGGCATTGTCCATTCCATTACTTATCCTTTAATCACATTCACTTAAGCTAACTAAACTAATAATGCACAAATCAAATATAAAAACATACAAATAATCTAGATATAATATGAATGCAAGTGCACAAGTACAATGAGTTTCCTTTATATAAGTAGAAATATCTTTATTACAATTTTTGGTTGCTAAATTTTACAATAAGGATTATGTCAAATCTTATATGTGTGTGTGGAGTGGTTAAAAAAGAATATTGGTTATATAGGAGAATATGTCAATTGTATTCCACTAATAAAATTGATATTTACTCTTAAAGACATATATAAATTCTTGGATATATTGGGGATTGAAGAAGATTAAGACTTCCACTTAGCTTTTATGTACTTAAGGTTTGATGAAACCACATAATTGTGTGTGATATTCATTGGTTAGCATTTTTTTCTCTTGTTAATAACTGTAATTATTGAAATAGCTGAGAAAGGGACATAGATTCCATTTCTTGAGGAAAGGGGTTGCTTGAAGAAATGGATTTTCTTTAATAACAAACCTAGTTGGTGGAAAACAACCTAATATGCTGATTATGCATTGAATCCAACTAAAATGGAAGGGTTGGCCCAAGTGTCCTTTAGCTAACTACAAGCAAAGAAAAGGACAAAAAATTAAGAGCAACATGGGCTATGCTATCTTGTTTAGGGCCGTTGCATAAGCCATGGAGGAGATAAGGGTAGTTAATCAGTTTAGAAAAAACAAGGGAGATATCGACTGAGGAGAACATAAGGGAGGTGGAATGGCAACATTAGTGAAAAACAAAATGTATGGGCGAAATGAGGAGAAACATAGAGAGAACGAAGAGGGAAAAAAACTCGAAATTGAATGTAGCCTGAAAAGAGTGGTATCTAGCTGTGGAAACCTCGATAGTTTTCTGGTAATTGGGTTTAGAGAGAGAGGGTTACCTATAAGGCATAAGGATCCACTAGAAGCTTGGTATCTGTGAACTTGTCAAATTAGGAGAATGACATAGGTGCTTCTGAGGGTTGTTGAACTTCTAGGAGTGCCTTGGGGCTAAAACTATGGTGTTTGATTTACTATGGAACCATCTAGAAAAGCGATTTCTCACCCATAGGCAACTTGACCACTATTGAACCTTCCTGATAATGGCTCTCTTATCTTGAAAGTGAGTTGGATATATTTGCATAATAAATGCTGGCATGATTGTGTTTTTGCCTAAATGGTATGAGTTATAAGGAGCTTAGCTGGTGGATGAAGGTTGTGAGGACCTTGTGACATCCTGTTTCAGTTGTTGGTTGACTGAAAATACTCAGAAGCACCACACCTCAAACTTTGGAATCCGACTTAGAGGTGACAACTGAAAGTGAGGTTTGGCTGCAACTATCTACAATTGGGTGGAGAGTTGAAGTCCCACTCTTAGTTGGAACACTTATTCACTATATAAGATAAGTGTCTCTTATGCCCTTTAATCACCATGAAAATATGTTTGCATTTCTAATTTGAACTGGTGCTAATGATGTATGAAGCATGGTATGTAATCTATTTTTCACATGGTTATTTAATTTGTTGTTGAGGCTATTTATAAAGTGCTAGAACAATATGTGGTTTGGGATTGCAAATCTAAATAGGAATGGGATTCTTGTTTAACTATGAAATGTTGACTTCTTGTAGAAGTTGTAGGCATTGTGTGGTGCCCTTTTTCTTCCCACGAGCTTGTTTTTTTGGTTGCTAACAAGTTAGCACATCTTTGAATGGATATGAGTCGTTAATGGATTAGGGATCTCATTATATTTGAATGGGAAAGTCCCTTTCTTGTTTAAAATAATTGCCAAAAGAATTGTCCATTAAGTGTTGGTTTAATATTTCTAAGCTCAGGAAGGATAACTTAGTTATATATATAAGCACACACATATGTATGTGCTTTAAGCATAATTTTAACACCCCCATGTAAGTGTTGGTAGTGTTTGGGAAGTAAATTGTGTGTTGGAATGGGATAGTACTATGTCAATATATGAAAGAGAGGCACGTCCCTGAACCCATCTATGGTAATAATTCAAGGTGGGAGAATTCCTTCAAAAAACCATTGGATTTAAGATTGAGTATATCACCATGGTTAACATCCTGGGAAAAACCACCATGGCATAACAAAGGTCATAAATATTTGCACTTGGCACAATGGAAGCCATATCCTTAGCCCTGTAAACCTTATGCATGGTCACAACGAGAATTATTAGGTTGTAGGAAGGTGGGCTTGAAGGCCAAGTCACTATCCATATGAATATGATGCATGACCGAGTGCGAATTCGATGTAATGGTCAACTAAGATCAAGCAAAGAAATCAGTGGTCAAAGCAAGACTTGGGATGATGTCAGCTCAAAAGTATTATTCCCAGAAACACATAAAAAGGTTGTGTGAGAGGAATGCTACAATAGCTTAGGTCAGACTATGGTGGTATGTACATAAGGCCGGTAGGTCATTTATTGGTACAAGGAGGTCCCACCATACACACAAGCTGAGAAGTGAGCCCCGATAATTTAAAAGAAAGTTATGTTCAAAGTGTGCAGAGTGATGTAGTGTGCAATACAATGACATACACATGGTCCCACCTCTTCTCCCATTGGTGCAGTGTGGCCCCATTCACAAGTCAGCCTGAAGGGTCAACCCTATAGTAGTTAGTGAATGCATAAAGTGTTAGAGATGGGTAACAAAGTCCAGGAGACGAGAAGTTTGGTAGTAGGAAACTCCCCGTGAAGTGGTCAGATATATATAAATAATGGCTCATAGGTATAAAGTTTGCATTGTAATGCAAAGTGTGGGGTCACAAGGTCCAAATCCATGAATGAGCCGACAACCAGTAATTAATTTCCAAGTGGCGCTGGGAGATTAACTAGGTGGGTGTGGCCACAAGGTTTCCATGTGGTCAGGATGATGATTGGCACTCAGTAATTCACAAGAATTGTAACGTTCACATCTCTTGATCCGAAGGTTAGATTGAGGTAAAGTTTTGTATCACAAAATTTGTCTTGACAAAGCGAACACAATGGTGATGTCAACCTAAAGTCTTGAGTAAGTTGAAAAGATAAAAAAAAAGTATGCCCCATTTACATAACTATAACCTAGATCTCAAGTCAACATAATAACCACCTCCTCTTAATTAGTGTTATCTTGAGGATTAGATGGGGGTTGTTACAAAGTGGTATCAAAGCATCTAGGTTGAACACTCATATTAGATGGGATCTATCATGGGAAATCAATAATAAGAGTTCACGCAAAGGAGTTCATACTGATTTTTAGAATATTAACTAAACAAATGTTTAGGTTTTAAAAGTCGGTTTATGGTAGATTGCATGCATGTATGAGTGTTGTGTTTACTTTGTGATTTGAGTAATTAAAGTGGTACTAATGAATGATATGAATTAATTATTATTGATGTGCCAATTTGTGACATATTTCTTAGCTAGTCTTACACCAAAAAATTTCAAACAATGAACCAAGGTAAAAACAATGGTTATATGTTGAATCTATGTGTATGCAACAACACATAAGGTAAGATAACGTAAGATGATCGTAACCTAATGTTGAAAATGTAACTAGTATCAATATGCATAGCTGTTGTCTCGCTCATGACATAATGTAATTCTTATGTATTTATCAAAAGAAAGAAAAATGAAATTTATCATCAAAGAAAATTCTTTATAAGTATGGGTTTCATGCTTTTTTTTTTATAGGTCAAAACACCCATTGAGCTCTTCTAGGGTTAGTGTCATGATTAATTTTCCTTTTCATTATGTACTAGACCCTTCTTGAGCTCATTGTACCAAAGAATAAAAGTATTCTTTATGTAAAAGGTGTCACTTGTCACTCCTCCACCAAGTCAGCCTAAAAAGATGGCAAGTTGACCTCACTGAAGGTATTCAAACACCTTGAAGACACCATTTATAAAAATGCATTCAACCTAGTATGTAAGCCATTCAAGCAAGATACAATATGTAGTTTCTAAGTGAAGAAGAAGAGTGCGAAGAGCCAAAAAGAAAAAGAGAATCAAGAAAATGAGACAATTGTTTACCCAAAAAGGAGCCAAAATGTTTGTCTTTAGACCATGCATGCAAATGAATTGAGGAGAGCTACATGGTTTTATGTGTAGGCCGAAATCTTAGATTTGCAGAGAAGGGATAGGACCCTTGAAAGAGTGGACCTATGTTGGGATTTGGAGATGTTTGACTTGAATTGACTTTTGAAGACTAGTTAATTATCTTGAGAGGATGATTTGGTGGATTGGACAAAGTCTTTGTCTTGGTCAAAAGGTCTTGGGTGTATCATTTTATTTGGTTCTTCAAGAAGTGAAGATAATTTTTTGTTTTTCCCATAGGAGAGGGTTTTTTTCCCTAACTAAGATCCTACATATTGTGTGCTTGTTGTCTTGATATTCATGCATTTATGTTTGGGTAATTTCTTGATGATAAGAAAAATAAATGAAGACATAAAAGAATATAACTATAATCACAAGTAATTATCAGGATAATAAAATATTTCTGCCTTTCTGATTTTTTAACATGGTAACCAGAGCTATGGTGACGAAGGGAAAAGGGCAGCTTGAGAATCATCTTCTATCCAAGAAGGATTTAAGAAAGGATTCAATGAGGTCTTGGAGGTATCATATAGTGAGTCTTGGTTTATGAATTAGTATCAATGAAAAACCATATTAAAGGATAAAACTCA
Organism: Pinus taeda; assembly: GCA_000404065.3. NCBI lineage: Eukaryota > Viridiplantae > Streptophyta > Pinopsida > Pinales > Pinaceae > Pinus > Pinus taeda. The sequence continues at coordinate 1,782 of APFE031755364.1, read as the reverse complement.
TCATAAGTGAAGTAAGCATCATCAATAGGAGACTGAAAATTCTGTAAATATCTATCTCAAGAAGGGATTCTTAAAGTATGATATATCCCTGTGGTAGAGCTTGTCACAGAGCATAATAAAGAATATAGGTTTAAATCTTGTACTAAAAATTTGAGCTTGAGAATCATTAAAAAGGTGTTATAAAAAATGTAGTATATAAGGAGGACCTAGACTTAATGTGTTTGGTTCTACTTGTTGAAGAGATTTGCAAGTACACAATGTTTCAAGAGGTTGTAAAGATGTAAGACTACTTGGTAATGACTTTATGATGGTACTTGATGATGAATTTGATGACCATGATGGAAAGAGAGAGTTATGAAAACCATCATAATATTGAAGTTTACAATGATGTTTGATAACTGAGCTTGTTTCCATGAGAAGATGAAGAATAATGTTTCAAATTTCTCCGATAACATGATGATGAGAAAAAAGGCGCGTGTAGCTGCAAGAATAAAGTTGTTGATGGATTTATCTCCCATTTTGAGAGGGAGTTAGATGAAGGAAAGTTCATATCGTCCATAGTTGAGAGGGAGGACATGATGTGTCAGCCATACAAGAGAATGAGATCAGATATTTTCTTGGATATTATCATGAACTAAACAACATCAAAATTGTTAAGGACCCCATAGATTGTGCTAGTATATTGATAATAAGAACCAATATATTGGAAGTGATTGGGGTTGTATGACTACATTATGTTCAAATGCATGAAAAAGTAGCTGATGTGTTAATCTCTCCTTGAGAAGTTTGTACATTTTAGAAGCAGGCTTGGATTGGTGGATATCTATGATTTGGTTGAGAGAAGAGATGAGTACCATACAAATTCTCGTATGATGGTACTTGGGAGGACATCTTGGCCTGATTAGTATTGAGATATCAATTATAGTTTTTCCTTGATGATGTCTGTGGGAGGGTATCTTGGTCTTTTGGAGCTCCATTTTAGTGTTTGAACTTGATGATACCTATATCCCTGAGGGTTGGTGTCTTGGCATGAAGGCCTATATGGTATCTATATCATGTTGGATCGATACTAGGGTTGTAGCCTAATGGTACTTGTAGTGGCAAGTTTCCTTGATGACACCTTAGTCCATGTTAGTGTCTTAGATATTTGTATTAGTGTGTTGGAAATGAAACTTATATCCTTGAGTTGATGGATATTTGAAATAGTGTCTTGACACTTGGATCTTTGATGTGATACCTTGGTGGTTTGGCATCTAGCATTGCGTATGCTATTGTACTATTCTTAGAACATTTCAAATTGAGGTAAACCTTGTATCTGTTGAAGAATTATGAATACCTCCCTATTTAAGAGGGAGTGTTGAAAATGTAACTAGTATCAGTCTTCATACTTGTTATTTATCTCATGAAATAATGTAATTCTTATGTATTTGTCAAAATAAAGAAAAACAAAATTTATCATAAAAGAAAACTATTTATAAGCATGGGTTTCATTCTTCATTTATTTTGTTTCTAGTTCAAAGCACCCATTGAAAGTTTCGAGGGTTCGTGTCATGAGTCATTTTCCTTATCATTATGTACTAGACCCTCCTTAGGCTCATTGTATCAAAGAAGAAAATTATTCTTTATGTAAAATCTATCACTTATCACTCCTCCACGATGTCGGCCTCAAAATAAGACAAGTCAACGTCATTGAAGGGATTCAACCACCTTGAAGGTACTATATATAAAAATGCACTCGACCTATTATTGAAGCCAATCAAGCAAGATATGATATACAGTTTC
>APFE031755361.1:8053-21663 GCA_000404065.3 Pinus taeda | reverse complement strand
ATTTTAAAGAGTCGAGAAAAAACAAAAGATGACTCTAGTCACCTTCGATTTTTATTGAACCTGAAGTGACAAGTTCTCAGAGGACCTTTTCCTTTAAGGAGTCTGAAAAGGAGCAAAATGGACTTCTCTGGAGATCTAGGCAGAGAGGATTACCAAACCAATCGCAAAACTGTAGAATACTTTTTATGGTACGGTAGTCAATCTTCCCGAATGTTGTGTTCGGTGCATTGTGATCGATAGGGCGGTAGACACGGCTTCCTAAGGATAAAAGATGCTGCCTATTGTGGTCTCCCAATATATACTCGACGGTACATGGGAGCACAAGTCTGTACTAGCACTTGCCGTTTCAGAGCGGAGGAATCACCCAACCAACACTGAAAGCAATATTTACCAGGCTTTACGATGTCGGAATACGTCTCTAGCCTAGACCTCTAGATGTTGTGCGTTAAGTTCCAAAGCGTTGTTAGATTCATTGAATTTATTTTAAGTTGATATTGCTTAACAGTTTTCTTTTTAGGTTCACCACGTGATGTATATATAATTCCTAAAATGCAGTCTAAGATGATAAACAAACATTTTATCTTCTTTTAGCAATGAAAATCCTAGCTACTAAAGGGAAGAAAGTCAAGCATCTTTTCTTCATAGAGCACAGAGCACACGCTAAATGCACAGTCCTAAATCAAGCCAAGCAATCAAAATGTAAATGCACATCCATGTATTGGTTTTCAGCTCTCTTAATGAGTGAATGACGTTAAGAAGGCTATGTGAAAAATTGAATTACTTCTAAAGCGACAGTACTCAACAAAATTATTTTTCAAGATGAAGTGAAAGCAAGAGATACACTTTGCGATTTTGAAATGGAAATTGCTTTTCGACACTTTAAAACTACTAATTCAAAACTTATGCAATAGTAACTGTATAATTGACTATCTAGAACAATGGAATTGCTTTCTAAAACTGAAAATGACAGCTACGACACTTTCAGATCTAGAGACGACAGTTCGACTATGCTACTTTTTGCAAAAGAGAACTAAAAAGACGCACAATACATAAAAACGTTTATAGTTCTTTGCACTAAGGAGGCGGAATAATGCAAGAGAAGGGGGTTTTCACAGAATCACACAGATTACAGACAGTAAAAACTCTTGAATAAGACTGAAAATAGTGAGAAAAATCCACGGTCGGAGGGCAAAGTTAACCCTCCCTGACCATCGCACCTGTTACACAGTGAAATCAGTATGCAGCACACCTACTCCACTCGGGAAGTGCGATGCATACAGGCTACCTTGAAGACAGGTTGCGATGGTAGTAGTGCGAGACTTTGAACAGGATTTCACTCACAGTTTGCAATCTAGTTCAGGTGTTTAGGCTGAATAAGTAAAGATCAGTGCATGTAAAACACAGGGGTGATCTAAGAGGTTACTAGAGCCACCACTCAGGGCAATTAGATTGCTTACAGATCTATTGTTTAATTCATAAACAAAACACGGAGATAGACTGAAGCAGCATTGATCTAGTTTGCATTTGTATGAAAAATGCAGTTTGAAGGCTAGCTGGCTTGACTTCAGGCTCTGTCTGTACGTTTATAAAATAAACAAGGATAGATAGGCTAACAAGTAATCTAGTCGCTCCCCAGCGGAGTCGCCATTTTGTTATCTGGGAATAGTGTCCACTCGGATGCTGTTATTCCCACTAAGATGGGTGGCTATCTTAGAAACAAACAATCAAAGTCTACTATTGTTTCCTTTTATGAAAATAAACGAGAGGAGAACCAAGAAGACCAACCTGAGTCTTGCGCTTGATTTCCTCTCCTTCTTGATAGAGCTTCGCCGCTTCTTCTTTGTCTGCCCAACTTCAAAAGAACCAGTGGAATCACAGCAACATATTACTATCCAAGAAACAAGGATCTAAATTCATAAATAATACCGGATCATATGTGTATTAACCATATACATGCATATATAAACAAGTACACAAGAATATGGAAGGAAACAAGAATAACTTTATTAAGATAAAAGTAGCAAGAGGATTACAACCATGTGATCTAACCCAACATCATCCTCTAGCTAAGAAGCCCTTCTTCACCTCAAGCAAAGCTAGATCACCCAACACTATGAATGTACACCAAAAAACCAACAACACTTCTCTATAAGATACAAAATTCCGGCCTCTAGATCTTTGTGATGAGGGATCCATATATAGATGATTACAGAGAGGTGAGTCATTTTCTGGGATATTGATTAGTGTCTTCTCTCTAATAGTTCCTGCTTCCACTTGGAGAATGATTATCTCTTACTCATCCATGGTCAAAAATAGAGAGGCAAGTGTCAGAGGGGAAGCTTCTGGAAGATTCCATGATCTTCCACCTCGCATTTTTTTCCCTGCCATTTGTCCATTCCCGACCATCGCACCCTATAGAGGAGAAAATCAGTATGCATCGCACCCTGTACATTGGGAAGGTGATATGCATCACACCCTCTGCATTGAGCTTTCAGTATGGTCCAGTTTTGACCATTTATGAGCATTTTTCAGTGGAGAACTTCTGGGAGATGATGTAATCAGTTGACCTTGTTCCTTTAGGTAGTGAAGCGACACTTTTAGGGACTTAGGAGCCCTCAGTTTATGGACATTTATGATTGGGGTTGAAGTGCCCAAAAATGTCTATAACACTAAGGCAGAATTGAGTTGAGATGTGGGAGACCTATAGGGCATGGATCAGATGAAGGGTGTGATTTCTGATAAGCTAGCCCACTACTAGAATAGATCCGTTGCATAGAAACTGACAGTCAACCAAGGAAATCAAGCAATAAGTGAAATGAATGCATTTAGGAAAAACAGAGTTTTGCATAAAAATGGTCAAAACTATGATCTATGAAAGGAAATGCTGAGAAATTTTGTAGTAAAAGGAAAGCATGAGAGAAGACTATTGAAAATTAGGAAGTGATCATTATGAAGAAGATCTAAAGCAAAGCAAAGCTGAACTATTAACCTATTAAAAAGCTGCAAACACTAGAAGTCCTATGAAGGAGGAAAATCTGTGTCTTTGGGGCAGCAAGAGAATCTTTGCCTCAAATAATGGTCCTAGAGGGAGGAAGAGAGGCCAAGACACTATTTATAGCGTTTTGAATCTTTTTTGGTCACTACTTAACCTACTACATAAAACACAAATGGAAGAAAACTACTAAATCATCAAAAGCAACCTATTCTAACCATAAGAGAAGTACATCTAACAGCAAACTAATCTACAAATTGAAACAAAGAATACAAATACAAGTAAAGAGATTCTTAGCTGCTTGGATTGGGCCCTAACCCAAGAGCTTCAGCTCTCTGAGGTAACTCAGTGCTAGCTCAAAAAGGATTCCATCTTTATTTTCAAAACAATAGCAAGATTACATGAAACTGTCACAATAATAAGCTCGAAATTTGAGGAGGGTTTACATAAGCAAAAATCCAACCCTAGTGAGTCCCTAGACCTCTCTACTTATACAAATGAATCTACCAATAGCTTCCTCAAAATCAGGGAGGCTTGGCTCCCAAAACTCGAGATAATCATCAGTCATCCTCCACTTGCTCGGCTGCCTTCTAGTGCATGATTCGGCTACTTGTACTCTGAGTTGAATGAAGGGGAATTCGAAGTGAGGAATAATAAATGAGGGGGATTCCTTCCTATAAGTCCTCTCCTCTGTCCACTTCGAGTTATTGCTGCCATTTTTCCACTGGATCCTTGACTTTGACCTCGAAATCCATCAACAATCTACATTAAATACATGTTAGAACACATGGCACAATAACTAACTCAACTCACTCTATAAGCATAAATATAATCAGAAAATCATACAATAAGCTAAGAGAATGGTTGATTTGACTAGGTTAGGAGGTAAAATGAGCCCATATAATTACCCATTTATGAGGCTCAACATCTTGTTGTTGTAGATACCATCTTACTCCAATTTCTCAAAATTTGCAGAACAGAAAATTGTCCTTGAAGGAACAAACATATTCTCTCCTTGGTCGCAAATCAAAGGAAATTTAATCAACTTGAATTTCTTCTCACCTCAAACACTATCGACATGACTATGTTTAGCTTGTCTTGCCTTGTCTTGATTTCCCTTTTTAGGATGAAGTTGTGGATGCAATTTCCAGCAGTTCTCGACCCAATTCCCATTGGTATTACAATGGGTGTAGAAATTTTTGTACTTGCTTCTTGATGACATTGTCTTCAAACTTAGAAGAGATTCTTTCTTCCCTATTCCATTGCCACATTCAAGCAAATATTTCCTTTGCTGACACTTCTCACATTATGGTTAGGTGAATGTTAGAAAGCGCATGGAACCATATTCCATAAAACTTTATTCAATTGATCATGTGGCTCAAAATCAAATAAATTTTTAAGTGAGGCTTATACCTTCCCTTGTTATCCTTTTAACTATGCTTCTTACATGAGGAACTTGAATGGTGAGAAGAACTTGACTTAGTCTCTTCTTCGACTTTCCCAATTCTCTTTGAAGAGGTATTGCATTTCATGTCCTCCTTTTGCTTTAGAAACCAAGCTGGTACCAATTCCAAATGAAAATCCCAACAATTTGCCTTGTCATGTCCTCTCTTATGACAAAAAGAACATGACACCCAAGAGCTATCATTGGAAGACCATTCTCCCTTTTCAACATAGCCTAAACTTTCGTATTGAGGTCTCTCCTTTACCTCAATTGGATGGATAATTCCTTGATTGTTCACTCCAAGGCCTCCTCCCTTGTAACCCATACTAGACAAGATATTTGTTCCTATGCCTTTTCTATGCTTTTCAAAGGTTGCAAAAGAGCTTAAATCAACATTTTCATGTAAAGAAACTGCATGTAAATGCTTACCATTTTCCTCATCTTTCAACTCAGGGAAAAAGATGCTCTTAAACTCTTTCCTAAATCTTGAGGTGTCTTCTTGGACTCTTGGTATTTCTTCTTTCAACTCCTTGGACTTTGGTGCTGATAGAAACTCATCCTCGTCATCATGTGGACAAAAGGTGCAGACTTGTCCATCTTCCTTCTCTAAGGGGATTTTTGCACTAACCTCTTATGTAAGGGTTGTAGTGGAAAAGGATGATGATGAAGTTGAGGATGGAGGTGAAGATGATGGGGGAGAAGATGGTGGTTTTTCACCATTCCCTTTTGAAGTCTTGTCATCATCTCCTCCTTTTCCTCCAGAAGAACCCTCTCCTTTTGAAGGCTTAGATCTCTCACCCTACAATCTTGAATTTCTCTCTTCATAGAGAACTTTCACCATGTGGGTCATGTCAAAGAATGATTTTCTGAAAGCCTTCTCATCCTCTGACATATTATCAGCTCCTCCTTCATGAGAGATGCTTATTGAAGCTTTAGGAACAACTTGATGTGAAACTTGTGGTGGAGATTGTGGCAAATGTGCTCTCCTTGTCCTTGTCCCGAATTAGGAATATGCACCCACAAGATTTCATTCTCCTCTCTTGAGCTTCAACCTTGTAAGCATCAAAAAAAATTGCAAACAATTAAATCCTCACAGCATCAAAGAAAACCTAATCTCTAATACCAAACTTGATCTGTATATGAAATTGCTTGAGGTTTATGTAAAATTGCAAGTGATTAAATTTGAGATTTTAAGCCTCTTATGTTAAATTCATAAACACATAAACATGAATTTAAACTTCAGAAATTGTAGAATATTGTAGGCAATACCACCATAATAGTGAACACAAAACAACAAGTGATGAAGGAGTTCACCCCTCCTAGGCTATATCTCCTGGTCCAGCTTCCAATGCATGGGCCTATATCATTATGCTCATAAAAATAGTTATTACATAAAGTTACATTGCTCAAATAGCTTCAATAATAGCTCCAATGGCTTCGAAGCTATCAAAAACCTCTGTCTAGCCTCTTTTTGCTCCCAAAAGGACCAAAAACTGAGAAAGTTATGCCTCTTTCCTCATTGTCCCAAGTTATGTAGCTAATCTCCCTACAATTCGGCCCAAACCCAGCATAGGCGCCCCGAACATAGAAACTACCCTCCAAACCTAGCACAATTACCTCTCAACGGGTGAATTAGTAGGACCATTAAGATTGACTTTAAGCTTCCAATCCTGAAAAATAAGGCCACATGGTGCCCATGTGACTGTGTTAGGAGCCGAAGTTTGGGGGCTCTGTCTAGCCCTTGCCTGGCACGCGCCTTTGGTCATGTGGGTTTTGCATAGGACCTAGGGTTGACCCCCTCCATTGGAAATCAAGTCTGGCGATCTCGGTGGTCGGGCTAGCGCATTCACTTGGCAGGTAAACATGGGCGGTTTGGTTAGCGGTTTGGCTACAAAAGGTTTGGAATGGCGCGGTCAGCAGATGGTCAAAAGTTTTGGTTTATTGCCATGGGGATGGTCTAGGCCTAGCCCTTGGCCCCCCACCCATGGTCTGACGCCGCTCTAGTGGCCAAGGGCTAGGCCTTAGCCTGACCCCTATGCCATATGTGCCACCACATAAATTTAATTAAAGCTTTTCTGCCATATTTCAACAAGAAACACCGTTGGCTCGTTCATTACAGGCTCACCTAACTCGGTAGTATTCTCGTGTTCAATCCTCCCAGAGGTGTAATCAACCCTTAAACCAATTTTTTTGGCCACCAAGGTGCCACATGGTAGCCTCTAGTTAGGCCACTTGGTAGCCTTTGATTAGTCCACCTCAACCAACCTTGACCAATCAAATTCAACCACGAGTAGCCAATAAAAACTTGACTCATGTCACGCTGTCATTAGGCAATGGTGCACTATCAATAGGCCTAGCCAACATGCCACGTCAGCAGTATAGACTACTGACTTGGCAGCCCTGCACAAAATTTTTGCCAAAATTTGCTTGTTTGACAAATTGATAAGGACTCATTCCCAGGAGCATACGACATTTGTTTTCCACAAAACAAGTTGCAACAGATTCCGAATGATGATCTCTATCCAGTTGTTCCATTTTTGAGCCATTCTAAAGATGTTCATTTTTTAGCATATTTTTATCCACCGGATCACACGCCTTCTTTTTTTGGATTTTGTAATTTTCATCCATCTATGTGTTTTGTCTATTTCCTTCTCCAACTCAAAGAAGAGTGGTATAACAAATTTCTCAGGTATAATCCTACCTTTGTTGGCACAAAAATGGGAACAGGGAAGAGACCTTGGGTTCAAGCACAAGGGGCTAACAAGGCTTTGTTGTAGTCTAGAACAACACTAACATTTTCACCTTACCCAAAGAGGGTAAGGAGTCCCAATCGAGGCATGTCGTGGCTGAAGTGTGAGGGGGGAGAATGAGGCACCAAGGGAACCACAACTCGCAACCGATCTTAACTCATAACAGTCAAGCACCTACTGTAATCCAACCACACTATTCTACTCACATTACCTTAGGAAATCATATAGCATATAGACAGATATTTAAAAAAAAATTAAAACCACTATCGAACTCAACAATACATCATAGGTGCAAATTGTCTCTCCATTACGCTTCATATAAATAAATACATAAATAAATATAGAAGGCTCAGAGCCTAATCATCAACAACAAGAATAACCCAAACCACATATCAGAGAGCAACAAAGAAAATGTGTACCCACCTTCCGCAACTCAGGAAGGTTGCATTGATCCCTTACTTGCTTTGTTCATCAACAGCTAGTAATCACCAACCCTTTCTTATCCTTTCTTCTGCCTTTTATCCTTTTCTCTGCACCTAGATTGCCAGTTCCACTTATTTCCAGCTTGGTTGACTCTGCCTTTAGATGCCTTTGCTCTCTACTTGCTTGGCTTCTCTTTCTCTCCCCCGCCACCTTCCCGCAAATTCCAGACCACTCCTGGTTCCTCTTCCCCCCTCGACTGTCAGCTCCACAACTCGATCAGTCATCCCCACTTCTTGTTCTTATCTTGTCTTCCCACAAAAACTCAAAACAAAGGCCCCAACAAGCCCCGACCATAGTTCATTGACTTGTCCCCAAATCAATCTATCTTAGGCATTGTCTGCATGGTTGTTGTCGGTTTCGTTGTCTCTGCCGGTGCCTTTGTTGTCAGTGCCTCTGCTGTTAGTGCCTCTGTTGTCACTACTTCCTTTGGTGTCGATTCTTCTTCTTGTGGTGCGGCTGCCATTGTTGCTTCTTGTTATGCTACTCTAGTTGATGCTTCTTGCTATGTTGTTGCCATTACTGCTTCTTACTGGCCTTATTTTCCAAACGACAGCCCCAACTTAGGTACCGTAGCAATTGTCTCCCAACGGAAGCTAGTGTATTTGTTGTGAGCGGTTTGCCAAGCATCTGTGATTTCATTGACCTTCTTGATGAATTCTTCGGTTATGCTAGATGCAATTTTTAAGTTTTTATGGTTATGATGATCACTTTAATCACTAGAGGGGGCTATGATTAAGCTCCACTTTGTTTGGCTCAAGATAATTCCCTTGTTGATGATGACTAGAAAGTGATATGAAAGTTCAATGGTCTGAACCTTGTCATAGTTTGAAGAAAGTTTGGCTCCATTAAAAAATCTAAATATGATGAAGGGAAATATGATCCATGCATCTACTTGAAGATATCTAGGAAAAAATAGTAGTGGATGTATTGATGAAGACACATTAAAGAGCTAACTTCTGAATGTAAAGGAAGTAAGCAATCTCGTCTATGATTGAGAGCGAGTAAGAATTATCCTTAAGTATTTAAGAGGAGCAAGGATCTATTCCCTAATGATGAGGGAATGAGGATCTCCTCTCTCATTTAGAGGGAGTGATGTTATGACATCATATTAACCATGTGTCATGCACTAGACTAGGACTACAGTCGTACGTCTTAGTGAAGGCACTAGGAAGGAGAATGTAGGATTGGATAAGCATCTAAGATTGATACTCCTTGAGGATAGAGAATCCAGGATAGAAGTTTATCAACACTTTTTGAGGATTGGACAGGTATCCAAGACAGGAGTGCTCGAAGAGGATTCTTATTCTTTGAGGATTTGGAATCCAATATAAGAATAGTACTAAAAGGACATACCTAGTGGACATCCAAATAGGGTGTGTGCCTTAAAAGGTAGTGTGGTGTCTCATGTTAAGCCTCCCAACATTATGTTCTAAAATAAGAAGAGCTTGTTAGTTGAATGCCTTACTATGTTGATAGTGTTGGTTATGATATTGATGCTTAAAGATGGCTTATCAATCCGACTCTTTGTATGAGAATATTTCAGTTTGATAGAATTCTTATACCAAGTTGTGTGTAATTATGAATACCTCCCTAGTTAAGAGGGAGTGTTGGAAAATGTAATTAGTTTCAATCTTCATAATTGGAATTGTACTTATGTCATTATGTATATCTTATTTTATAAGCAAAAGAAGCAAGAAAAATAATATTTTCAAGCATGGGTTTCATGCTCTATTTAAAAGGTCAACAAGGTGAAGCATGCATTTCATGCTCCTAGGGTTTGTCATGTCAAGAAAATATTTGGCTTGAGTCAAAAGAGTCTTTTTCATGTATATAAGACCCTTTTGGGCAAGTTGTAACATGTAAATTAGTTTTTTGTGTCTTGAAAGTCAATTTGGAACTCCAAGACTAAGTCGACCCTGCCAGTGGAAATTTGGCCTAAGAGAGGTCTATTCGACCTCATGTGTCAGGTATATAAAGGAAGAGAGTTTGATCCAATTGGATACACACTATAGTTCAATCTTAAGCAAGAAGAAGGAGAAAGGAGAGAGAAAGTCAAAGAAGGAATTTGAAATCAAACAAAACAAAATTTTGAAATTTCGACCTATTTCTCTCTCACACGTGCGAAATTAGGGTTTATGGGAAGTTTTTGTAGGGGCTAATATTTCTTAAATAATTCAAGGACTTTAATTTAGTACTCGAGGCTGAAAATGTGAGTTTGGAGCAGAATTGAAGGATTTGACTTAAGTTGACTTTGACTCATTGAATATTGAGGATTTCTTGGAGGGTTGACTTGGTGCTTTGAGGAGATATTGACTTTGGTCTTTGGGTCTTGTATTTCTCATTTGGTCTAATTCTATAAGAAGAGAAGAGATTGTTTATGGGTTTTCCCTCATAGGGGTTTTTCCCTGGCTTGAAGCCTACATTTTGTGCCCATTTTCTTCATTGATCTTCATGGTTTATGCTCTTGATAATAGTTTGATGAAAAGAATTTAATAAAGAACAATAAGAATCTAACATTAACTAAAAAGATTTTATCAAGGATAAGGAGAATTGTTTGAATACTTTCCCTACTAGATTCTCCAACAAGGGGCATATTAAACCCTATAGAAATCCCCATGTTAAGCATAACACTCATGTAAAGCCCTAGATATTGAGTTATATTTCGGTTGTTATATTAGTTTTTTCAATTAGAACCTTTGATTGTAGTTGTATTGTTCACCTCCTATATATACACACTAAAGGGACCTAGTTTCAAAATCATGTCATCTCGTTCTTGTACATTTTTTTCTTGTAAAAGGAGGTTGCCCCATCAAAAACGTTTATATTTAATTTTAGTTTAGGGACTAACTAAAATTGGAATGTATCCCAAAATTCTATTTATAGCAATGATATTTTTAGCACTTCTATATTTAACATTTCTTGTTGTTATTTTCAACACTCCCTCTCAACAAGAAAGGGATTATCTGTCAACCCAATCCTATATTTGTGGAACTTGAATTTTCATTTTGACAATGCCTTAGTCAAATATCTAAATCGTGATCCTCGGTCAAAACATACAATAACAACATGATCCTCTTCACCACACAGTCTCGAAGATGATGATATTGGATATTGATGTGCTTGGACTTGTCATCAAATACTGGATTCTCAGAGAGTTTGATACAACTCTGATTATCACAATATATCACAGTTGGATCCATCCTCTGACCAAACAATCCAACTAGAATTTTCTGCATCCAAATGGCCTCACATGCTACCTGATTGGCAGCCATGTATTTAGCCTCTGATAAGCTAAGTGAATTGACCTCTGTTTCCTGCTATACTAAGAAGCTACAGCTGAACCAAGGTTGAAAATTCCTCGTAAAGTGCTCTTCTGGTCTGATAGACTCCCTGCCAAATCTGCATCTATGAAGCCCTGAAACTTCACTCCCTCTATCTGTTTGTACCATAATCCATACTTAGATGTGCCTCTGAGGTATCTCAGCACATGCTTCGTTGCCTTCCAAAACAGCTTGGTAGGTTGAACCATAGCTTGACTCAGTTGGTTCAGCACAAACCACAAATCTGGTCATGTGTTCACTAAATACATCAATGAACCCACAAGCTACTGATAAACAGTAGCAGCTACTATCTCACCTAAGTAGCATCCTCCTTCCTCCAGTTACCTGCTAGAGGAGTCTAGATGGGCTTGCACTTCTCCATGTGGAATCAACTGAGTATCGCATTGGCATACTTGCCTTGAGACACAAACACTTCCCCATACTTCTACCACACTTCCATGCCTAGAAAGTAGTGCATGAGACCCATGTCTTTCATCTCGAACTCTCTTGCAAGGTCCTCCTTGAAAGACTTGATCAACTAATCATCACCTGTCAATATCATATCATCAACATAAAGAACAATGATCAATGGCTTACCTTCTACCATGATGTGGTAAAGGTCCGCATCCGCTTCACTCTTTGTGAATCCCAACCCAGTGAAATAGTTATTGATCCTAGTGTACTAAGAACAAGGTGCTTGCTTCAGCCTGTACAAAGCTCTCTTGATTCGGAACACATGAGACTAATGATCGAAGGTATCAAATCCTTTTGGCTTCTCTATGTACACCTCTTCCTCAAACTTGCCATTGAGGAACGCAGTCTTCACATCCATTTGATGGATCTTCCAATCCATCTGAGCTGATAGTGCCAACATCAATCTGATAGATGAGTACCTTGCTACAGGAGCAAAAGTCTCATCATAGTCGATCCCCTTGACTTGTGAAAAACCATGGGCAACAAACCTTTCCTTATGTTTCTCAACACTGCCATCAACTGCTTGCTTTACCTTGTAAAGCCATCGGGAACTCACTACTAACTTGTCCTCTGGTCTTGGGACAACATCCCAAACAATGTTCTAAATTATGGAGTTGTAATCCTCCACCATAGCATCAACCCAGACTAGTTGTTGCACTGCTTCCTCGAATGAAGAAGGTTTGGTCTCTACACACTCCCCAACCAGGGCCATGTAACCAGTGTATCGCTCGGGTGACCTCCTATGTCTGCAATGAGGAGATGGTTGTCCCACATTCTCTCTTGCATCCAGCATCAATCTATCAGCTTCCCTTGAGTGCTTCTTCCCATATTTGGAAGACTCTGCATGAGTGGATGTCTCCACTCCTGGATCCTCTGCATGTGGTTGCTCTACATTAGTCTGAGGCTCCTCCTCCTTAGGAACCAAAAATTCCTCCTCTGCATGCAACTTGAGCTCCCTCTCAAGGGACACTCACATGGCTTTCTGCTCATAAAACTTCAAATATTTGCGTACCATTGTCCTCTGACTGGTAGACAAGAACACCCGATAGTTGTGAGGTGTATCAGTGTACCCCACAAGTATCCCCAACTCAGTTGTTGGCTCTAGCTTCTTCCGAGCATCTTTGTTCACATGGCAATAAACCGATGATCCAAATATCTTGAAGTGACTCACATCTAGTCTCTTCCCAGAGAAGATCTCCATTGGTGCCTTCATTCCCAGTATATAATGCGGGCTTATATTATGCAAGTATACTATTGTATTTCATGCCTCGGCCCACAAACGAAGTGGTAGGCTTTAGTCATGCATCATTGCCCAAGCTTCTCCCACAATTGATCTATTCTTCCTTTCAACCACCCCATTCTATTGTGGGTTATGGGGTGCCATCAACACCCGTTTAATTCCTTCTGTTGCATAGAAGTCCTTAAACTGTTGGGAGACATACTCTCCACCATTGTTACTTCGCAAGGCCCTTATTTTCTTTCTAGATTCTTTCTCTTCCAAGGCTTTGAACTCACAAAACCTTGAGAAGGTTTGATCCATCTTCTACATGAAGTAGATCCAACATCTACAAGAAAAATCATCAATAAAAATAACATAGTCCACACACATATGTATGAACTCACTGTAGGATTGCTCCATCTCTACTATCTCGATCCTAAAAGGAATATTTATGCATACTTACCCATGGTACAACCTTTGCATGTATCCATTTGCTCCAGTTTTCCCTTGGGTAGTCCAGTAGAAATCTATTGCATCATCTTCAAGGCCCCATGGTGCAAGTGGCCTAATCTTCTATGCCAGAGCTCGCCAATATCTTGGATCTGCACCAACTCTGCTTTGGAACTCAATGCAGCATAGTCATCTACCTCTAGCGTGTAGAGATTCTTTACTTGAATCCCAATCCTCTTGGTCTGTCCAGTGGCGATATGCCTCAGGAATGCCTTTCCTTTACTAAAGACTAAATCATAGCCTTTTTCTTCCAGCATAGCGATGGACACAAGGTTCTTCTTCAAACTAGGCACATACTTGTTATAGAAATTTTTGGGCACTGCAACTCCAATCATAAATGTCCATAAACTGAGGGCTCCTAAGTCCCTAAAAGTGTTGCTTCACTGCCTAAAGGAACAAGGTCAGCTGATTACATCAT
>APFE031755360.1:0-16902 GCA_000404065.3 Pinus taeda | reverse complement strand
CTCTGCACTCAAAGCATTACCTGATGTCTCACCAGAGCTTTTCCGTCGCATTTCCTCGCTAAGGATAGCACCGACAAGATCATCAAACTTTAAAGTACTAGATCCAAAAACAGAGTTACTAATGGCCATTACTAAACCATTCCTACTTTCTAGTAATGAGAACAAGAATAACAGAGCTCTAACTTCATCATCAAAGTTTACCCCTACAGAACATAACTGACTTGTAACAACATAAAATCATTTAAATGATCTACAATAGATCCACCTTCTGACATCTTCATATTAAATAACCGTTTCATAAGAAATACCTTGTTTGAGGCTGAGGGTTTTTCATATAGTTCCTCCAATGCCTTAATCAAACCCTTTGTTATTGTTTCCTTTGAAATGTTGAAGACAACCGACGCTGTGAGGCACAACCATATTGTTCCGAGTGCCTTTCTATCAAGAAGGTTCCATTCTTCATCCGTCATACCCGTCGACATCTTTGTTTTTCCGCCCAATGATAGGTATAGATCTTTTTGATACAGATAATCTTGTATTTGCATCTTCCACAGCGTGAAGTTTTGGCCGTTAAATTTCTCTACCCTAAACTTACCATCTTCTGCCATTGCTCCCACTCGAACAAGGAACCCTTCTTTCCTACGAGTTTATCAGCTAAATAGACCTTTGGCTCTGATACCAGTTTTTATAAAATTATATACTACGGAGCAATGGAACACATAAAATATTGCATAAATATAAACACAAAAAATGTATAAAACAAGAAAGACGCAGATATACGTGGTTCACCCAGTTTGGGCTACATCCACCCCGAACAGCTAGTCTTTCCTTTCTATTATCCAACAAAATGAAGAGACACAGCCTATAGTAGATCCACTATAATATCCTCTGTTTTCTCTCACAGTCTCACCTCTCTATTTCTCACTCGGAGAATACACATCTATTACATAGCCTCAAATACAATGCCCTCATAAAAAGAGAGGGGTTGCCTTCTAGGGAAAAAACCCTAAACTAAACATAAGTTCTACTGTCAGATCATCTGCCTAATGAACGGCCCAGATTGACTAGAAATTACTATACTTTTATAGGGAAATTTTAGATCTATTTTTAGCTTTAGGGGAGATGCCCCCAAGCCCCTGTCGGGGGACCGTTGGCCCCTAGACCCCCGAGCCGGCGGGGATTGGACCCCTACTGGGAGGAAAAGTCCCACCTGCACCCCCCCGCGTGGAGGGGTGTACAAACTTCCTGGGGTATACATCCGGCTGAAACAAAGACCTCTGAACAATCATGCTCCACACACAACAACAACTAATAGTACATTGTCCTTGAACAATAATCTCAACTGGGTCTTTCTCATAATAGACATGCATGAGTTTCCGATGAGGGAAGCTTCAGTTAACTGGAGTAGCACTAGTTGAGTGCATTAATGCATCAACTAACTGTTAAGTCATTATTAGTTCCTCAAACAGTTTGGAACTAATTTAACTAGACTTAACTCAGTAAATTGAGTTAACTAATTACAACTCAAATATAACTCAATATTATCCTCCTTAATTTAGGATAACTCTTGCATGACTTCAGAAAGACTTTCTAACTTGAATATGTCCAACTAATTAATTTAAATAAATAAATAAATTATTTTCCAAGTATATTGTTAAGACTAAATTCGATTTTAATTCACAATTTAATTCAAGGACAAATTAAATTGGAATATTCTTGTTTCCATATTTCAACAATCATATCCCCTCATTTTTTCAAAGAAACCCATCCAATTGTGCCTTGTGAATATCTCTAGTATAGGAGGGTGCTCATGAATCCTCAATGTGTTGATGGGTTCCCCTTGTCATTTTTCTCTGATGTATAGAGGTTTGTATATGTCTAATACCAAATTTAAAAATTCTATGTATACAATTCCCCTAGCTTGCAATCTTTTTCAGTAAACTAGAAGGCTTTTCTATATTATTTTCACTTGAATGTGGGAAAGTATAGAGCCTACCTCCTTATCACTGCTCGATGAAGCCAACCTCTATTTTTCCCTTTTAAAACTGCTCACTGCCAACCCTGTAGGTGTTGTTCTATATCCTATAGGATCTCCTATGGGATCTTGTAGGTTTATTGGACAACATTTTGTAGTCGAAGAATTTTGTCCATATCTCCCAAACAGTAGAATGGATTGCCATGAAACTCTTTGAACATGTTTCCATCATCATTATGCACCTCCCCATAAAAACAAATTGGTCAATGGATGCATAGATATTGAGAAAAACTAAAAATGGTTAATGGTGATGGAGGCCTATTTCTTAGAAACTGTGCATGGAAATTTCTTGAAATTTCTTGAGCATGTTACCATCATCCATATGCATCTCCCCATGAAACAATTTTTTAAATGGATGCACAGATATCGATAAAATTCAAAAATGGTTGTAGGTGATGGAGGCTGATTTCTCGAAAACTGTGCACTAGAAATTGTTGAAATTGCTTGAGCATGTTACCATCATCCATATTCATCCCCCCCTAAAACAACTTGTCAAATGGATGCATGGTTTTCAAGTTATGGAAAAAACAAAATTTTGCTCTATGTATTTTTGTATCCTATAGTAAAATAGAGCATCCTGTACGTTTTTTGGACAACAAGAAAATTGAATGGTAGAAGCTTGAGAATGATGGGTGGATGGTGGAAATAGATGAGGGTAATGGATTGGCATGGCCTTGGTTTTGTTGGAGCATTTGAGCAAACAAGGAGAAAGTCAAAATTTGACTTCTTTTGACTAGGCTTGACCAAGTTTTCTTTTGGTACCAACTTGTTCTTGTTGCTTGCAAATGTTGGAGAGTACATGAATTCATCAAAGACATGCATGGAGCAAGGATTTCTTTTATTTTTTATTTTTTCCTCTTTTTTTCTTCTAGGCATACTAGCTACCTCAATGAGGCTTTCAACTAGTAGGTCTATCTAGGCACCTCAAAGGAGGTTTTCACCTAGGATTTTTTTTTTTTCTCCTTTTTTTTTCTTTTTTCCCAACCCATTGATTGCCTCATGGAGGTTTTCAATCAGTGATCCAATCTCAGGCGCCTCCAAGGAGGCCTTCACTTGAGATTTATATTTTTTCTCTTTATTTCATAATTTTTGTTTCTTCTACCCTACCCTACTTGAAAAACAAAATCACTTTCAAGTATAAGAATACTTCCAATGGAGCCATGTGCACGTCAAGATGATAGAAAAAATAATGTGGATGCTTTAAATGTATTCTTTGACATGTACATGGATTTGAGTGATCAAATGCTTTGACTTTGAAAGGATCAAGCATAGTTGAATACGAGAGTGATGCTGCAACTTAGTGACTTTTTGGAACCAAACCTCAATATAACTTTCATGCCCTTGGTTTGATTGCTTATCTAGATCATTCTTCATGTCTTCTTCTACCATGACCTTCAAATCTTCCTCTTTTTTCTAATTTTTCTCTTAAGTACATGGAGGATTTGATGGTAAGCATGAGAGAGCTCTCTCGATATTTGATTTTGATGTTTGCTCTTCATCAAGTGCAACCCATGATTCTTTGATATTCTCTTTCAAATTTTCTTCTTCTCGATGTAGTCCTTCAATGATATCAAGAGAATCTCTTTTTTGCAATACTCTTCCTGAGCTATGGTGAATACCATTGAGCTTAGGAGGAGATATTTGGAAGTGTTGTACCTCAACATTGTAAGTGGGCTGAGCTACTTGAATGTGTGGGTTTGGAAATGGTGGTATAGGTAGTTGAGTGGGAGAAAATATTTGAGATGGATGTGGTTGGGGTTGTGGTGGAGGTGAATGGTAAGGATAACATGGAGTTTGGTATGGAGTATATTGAGGAAAGTATTGAGGATATTGTGGATGGCTTCCATAAGTTCCTTGCCAACCTTGTTTCCAAAATTGGCTTTGGGGTTGAGATGACCAATGTTTCCAAGGAAAGGGTGTGTTCCAATTACTTTGAGGTGGATGTGCATAAGCTTGAAATTGTGAATTAAGCTCTTGCATCATATGCGGCTGAATAGGCTGCCATGGTCCTCTTGGAGCTATATAACATTGTAAGTGGGCTGAGCTACTTCAATGTGTGGGTTTGGAAATGGTGGTACAGGTAGTTGATTGGGAGCAGATATTTGAGATGGATGTGGTTGGGGTTGTCGTGGAGGTGAATGGTAAGGATAACATGGAGTTTCATATGGAGTATATTGAGGAAAGTGTTGAGGATATTGTGGATGGCTTCCATAAGTTCCTTTCCAACCCTGTTTCCAAGATTGGTTTTGGCTTTGAGATGACCAATGTTGCCAAGGAAAGGGTGTGTTCCAATTACTTTGAGGTGTATGTGCATAAGCTTGAAATTGTGAATTAAGCTCTTGCATCATATGAGGCTGAATAGGTTGCCATGGTCCTCTTGGAGCTATATAGCATAGCTACGTTGGTGATTTACTTTCTCCATTGTCCTCTTGGTAAACTTCGGTCAACCTTGGTAATGATGGACAATGTTTAACATCCTATGATTCTGCAACACATATATCAACATTTTCTTTTCCTTCATCTTGCATTGTTAACATTTCTACTTGTTTTGTTAGATTGCTAAGATTTTTTTTTTTAAATCATCAAACAAATTTCCAAGTTTAGCTTGACTTACCGATCTTGATGTTGATTTACCTACTCTTTCTTTTCTTCTTGATATGTGTTTGCATGTTTCAAAAATTTCTTCAAATGATAATTGGTATACATCACCTCTACTCAAGAGATCAAGGAGATTAATCCATTCATCCCTAATTGTTCTAAGTAAGACAGGTTTTAGTGCGTTGGATCCTAAATCATGTAGTTTTCCCCTCTTAGCATTATACATGAACCTCTCTGTTAGATCCTCTAGACTCTCATATTCTCATTGATTCATTCTAAAGAATTCTTCTTTGAGATCATGTAATTTATATTTTTCTACAAATATCTTTTGAATATCATTCCATGATCTTATTGAATTAGTCCCTAAACTCATGAACCATTTAAGAGCTCTATCCTTCAATGTTTCTAGAGAAAATCTTAGTTTTTGAGTTTTTAATAAGTAACCATAAGATCTACAAACAATTTCAAATTCAAAGAGAAAGGTTTCTAGATCCTCTGACCTTAGACCATGAAATTTTGGAAGAAAAGATGGAGGGATGTTCTTCATATGCACGCTGACATTAGGATCTTGAATGGGGAATCCAAGAAGATATTCATCATTGTCATCATCTCCATCCATTTATTCTACATTATTTTCCATATCCTTCTTCTTCTACCTACAAAAGTGGATGGTGATATGGCTCTTACTACACCATCTGATCAAATGGGGGGTGGGTTGGTGTTGGAGAATTTTTTGTTTTTATGTTTGAATGGAAACACTAATGTAATGCACTTTTCCTATCTTTGAAATGAAATATGCCAAATGAATTTATATTTTGTTTTTTCAAAAAGAAAAAACAAATGAATCAACTAGGGAAGAAAAAAATGCATACTTTGATACCTGCCCAGCAACAGCGCCAAAAGTGATGAGCCTTGGTATTGCAACAAGAATGCTGCAACTCCCAAGGCTACCGACTTTAATTATCAACCCAGGGTTTTTACAAACTTAAGAGGTATCGATGCTATATGTGAAACATACAATGTGTCCTTCCTATACTGTCATGATGTAATGGAGTGCATGTACTGAAGTCAAATGCTAAACTAATTGCAAAAAATTAAATGTTTGAAATGGAACCTTAACCTATTGAAAGAAAGAAAGAAAGTACAAGGAAATAGACTGAAATCAAATGCTAAAACACACCATTTTCTAACTAAATGCTAAGAGGCTTTTCTTCAAAAGAATGCTAAGTTAACATGTATGCAATCTTACTATCCTAAGCATGAAGATTCAAACCATCAAACCTTTTGACGTTGTGCATGTAAATGAATATAATAAATCTGTTTTTCTTTTTGTCCTTTTTTTCACGTGAGGGTGTGATAGCTAATCTCTTTTGGTGATATGGCAAGTGGCTTGGAGATGATGGTGAATGGTCAGAAGTCTTGGGAGACAAGTAGGGACCCTTTGTTAGCTTCCTAGAGGCTTTTTCCTCAATTCGGCCTCAAAACAGGGTTTCCTACATGATACTACATGATTTCCTACAAGATGTCCTAAAAACTATAAGATCCCCTGTAAACCAACAGGACACAATCGAGAGCAAAATGATGGATGTTGAAGGTGATGAAAAGCTTAGGGAAGGTGGTTGGTGGATGGAATGAAGCAAGGGAGTTCCTAGGGCCACTTCAGAACTCAAAACCAAGGTTGGGAGATGGATGAATATACTCAAAAAACTTGGAGAAGTTTCCTTGTGAAATGATGAAATTGGTGAGGGTTTAGTGAAAGAAAGTGAGGACCATGAGTGGTTGAAGTTGGGATGAGGTTGCTGACTATGAAATCTCTCTGTACTCCTGAAATACTTGCACTACATCAAACATTGACATTTACCGAAAAGTAGTGCAAACAAGAAGATTTCAATTATCTAAAGTAAACAAAATTTCATGAGCTATCTATCTACTTCATGCATGAGGAAAGCTTTGTGGAATGATATAAAACATTGATGAGATCTAATGTAAGATTGAAGATAGAAGAAATGGAAATCAAATCCTACCCTTGAAAACTAGCAAAATGTTGACCTAAGTGCGGAGCAAGAGGGTTAAAATGGTCTTGATGGCATGGAGGTCAAGTATAGGCCTAATCCTAGCTTTAATGATGATTTTTCTCAATCTAGGCTGAAAACAGACTTTCCTATAGGATGCTACAATGATTTACTATATGATGGACATATTTAATATAATTCATCGAATGACCAAGAAAATCAAATCCAAATTATATGGGACATATTTTTTTGTTAACTAGGATGTCTTAGGTCCCCATTCCAAGTGGAATCACTCAAAAAGACCTCTATTAACCCATGCTAAAAATATAGAAAATCATTACTAGTCGAAAATCTAGAAATTTGAGAACTAGTGAGCTAGTAAATCTAAAAAATGCCTAATCAAATCAAGTGCAAATACAATGGGGTGATTTCTGTTATGAAATAGAATGTTTTTTTTGATCTAATGCAAGTGGAACCAAATCGATTGAAGCTTGTTAGCATGCTCTAAAAAATAGTAGAAATTTATTGTTCTTCGCTAAAAAGGAGGTCCAACAATCTAGATTTGGGAATAAGAAGACTAATCCAAGCAGCTCAATGATTACTATGAACTTACAAAGCTTTTCCAAGGATGAAATAATTCTTTTGATCCTACAAAAGAACTTGCATCAACCATTTAACTCAATACTATAACAAGAAAACATTAATACTAAACACAAAAATAGAAAGAAATAAAAATTAGAGATGCATGTGAATAAGCAGTGAAAAGAAGGAAAGAAAATGATACAAAAGGGCTCTGACGCTCTTGGGATGACCAAGCCCAAGGAAAATCAGAGACCTATGGAGGAGGCCAAGATTTAGAAGTTGAATATAACACCAATATTCATTATTTTCATCATTACAATTCCAATCCCTGCAAGAAAATACAATGGAGCTGCAAAAATATGAGTTCTCTCAACAAGAACACTAATGAAAATCTCTCCCTAGAGGAAAATTTGACTTGGTACTTATAAAAAATGATTGGGAATCATTCCCCATGAAATGAGGAAGCTTTCCCCACCAAAATCCCTTGATTAGTGGATCTGGTCCCCAATACTAGGAATCTTCATTAAATGGCAAGGAACACATTCTTAGATTTTCTCAATCATTGGAGTTCCAAAATCTGTGCCATAATTCCATAATATCTTGTTGATTTATTATTTATTATTGATCCTCCTGTAGTAGGGATCAAGTCCCTAAATTATCTCCTCCTCCAAATCTTTATAATCTACCCAATATTCTCATAATATTCCACAAAAATAAATAATATTAGGCACAAATATCCAATTATTCATAAACCTTCCTAATGAATATATTAAAGTTAAAAATACATTATCCAATGCAAAAAGAGAGGTTTAATGTGCTGAAGCATGGTGATAGGCTTTATTTTATGTTTAATTTAGAGGCATGGGCCTTATTCTATGTCTAATTTAGATTCCCATAAGATATCCAGAAATGGAAAGTCAAGGTTGAAACCATTATCAATCCAGGATAATCACATGCTAATGAAAACGAAATAACCAAAGATCCAAATCTCAACAAGGAAATCACACATGCAACTTGTAACTTGCAATGAACTCCAATTGTAGCTGTTGATCCAAACTTTTCTCCTTTGCTCACAATTCTTTTGCTTGTCCTTTTCTTTCTTCTCTCCAAGTCCAGGTGGATGCTAAGATGCTCCAAGAATGATGTAAATGTGGAAGAGTGTAAAAGAGCTAGAATAAACAAGAGTTGAGCAAAAAAATGTCAAAAGTTGTGAATTGTTTCTCTAATTCCTTTTTATCATTGATGTATAGTCTCTTCCTTTCCTTTTTATTCATTTTCCTTCATTTCCTCTCTAATTTTCCTTCCATGCATATTTGTGTCTTTTCATCTTAATTTTCTTCTATTTTCCTTTATTTCCTTAATTAAATGTCATTTATTGCCTTTGTGTTTGCCAATGCCTTTTCCAATTTCTATAGCCATTACTAAACCACAAGTGATTCCCACTATAATGTTTACCCACCATTCAGCTTGGAATATGTGTCCCATGAACTTGGCCTTATTTTATTTATATGGAAAATTAATCAGGAGATGTTAGTACATGTAAAATTATTTGAAGCACTAAAATTTACAAGAGCATACAAAAGCATTCAAAATATTCCTACTACTTATTTAAAAGTATCAGAACCATAATTGAGATGACCTACAAAAAAGAGCTCTATGTGTGAGTCAAAAATAAGTTTACAAGGCCGAATAAATTTTAAGTGCGTAAAGAAATTGCATAAAATCCTAATATTTAATGAAAAACTAAAGTCTTTCATCCCCAAGGGACTACGATTGGGATCCTATGGACCAATTAATGTAAGGGTACCTACAAGAGAAAAGACCCGCAATCAGTGATAAACTTAAGAAACATATAAGAAAATTCATTAAGCTAGATGATCAAAGACTACAAATAAGCAAGGGAATCACTTCCAAATTAACTCTTGAAGTGGTCGAAATATGATGTGTGGAATGAACTAATGATGATATCCTATGGCTATTGTAGAAGCTTTCATATATGTTATTATTTGGATCTCATTAATTTAATTGGTTAGGATTTTTTTCATGATTATGTTAAGTAAAATTCACTCGAGGTTTGACTCAAGGTTGACCTGGTTAAATAGTAGTGGTTTTGGGCACATGTTATAGTATACATATGGTATTATGGTCTGTGATATTGCATGTAATGAAGCCTGTAAAAGGTTGGGAATACTTCATTGTAATGTAGATCTGGAGGTGAGTGGTGAAGGCTCACTTCGCTAGATTGGCTAGGGTTTTGGCCAATGCTAAAGAGATTTCATTGGGTTGGGTTTTTCCCTGGAGTTGGGGTTTTCTTGGATAAATATTATGTGTATAATATTTACGTGTAATGTTGCTGGTTATTTTATTATTCCTCTCTGTAAATATTAGTAATAATTTATCTCTTTGTGGTAAATTTCTTAAAAACTGGTATCAGAGGTAAGTTGGAAGGACATTTTTTGTTGCCAAGGGTTTGCATTGGTCTAGTAGATAGAGAGATAATTGAGTTTTTCTTGCAGATATGAATCAAAATCCATATATTCTGAAGAAAATTTGGGTCATGAGAAATTCATTAGATGAGGAGGATATGTGCATGTGGATTATTTAATTGATGAACCATGTACCTAAAAAGAATGCCTAGATAATTGGCGGTTACAGCGGTTGGTGACCCATGTGATTTGGTAGATGGGTTCTTTCTATATGCACATTGATGTCATATGTACAAAAACAACAACAAGGGTAAACAAACAAAAAATTATTGTAATGGAGTGAAAATTTTAATTTGCATGTAAATGGGCATACTACTGTAAGACCTAGTAAGGCATGCGTACCCCTAGGTAATTACCAGTAAAGTTTGGGTTAGAGCTATGTAATAGGCGAATGTCGTGTTAACAAATCCCAGGTAAAAACTTTGAAGGGGGTAAGGGCTAGAGTGAGTGGGATTGTCTCACTTAGCAGGTTTTGGCTGGATTTAGTCAAGGAACCCCAAGTCAAGTTTAAGGGGGGAATTGATAGGTAAAATTGACTCGGGGTTTGAGTCAAGGTTGACTTGGTTAAATAGTAGTGGTTTTGGGCACATGGTATAATGTACCCATCGTATTATGGTCTGTGATATTGCATGTAAGGGAGCCTATAAAAGGTTAGGAATACTTTATTGTAATGTAGGCCTGGAGGTGAGTGGTGAAAGCTCACTTGGCCAGATTGGCTAAGGTTTTGGCCAATGCTAATGAGATCTCATTGGGTTGGTTTTTTCCTTGGATTTCAGGTCTTCCTAGATAAATATTATGTGTATAATACTTATATGTATTGTTGTTGGTTATTTTATTATTCCTCTCTGTAAATATCATAAATATCAATAATAATTTATCTCTTTGTGGTAAATTTCTTAACAGATTAA
Source organism: Pinus taeda (assembly GCA_000404065.3). NCBI lineage: Eukaryota > Viridiplantae > Streptophyta > Pinopsida > Pinales > Pinaceae > Pinus > Pinus taeda. The sequence goes on along the minus strand of APFE031755360.1, from coordinate 6,281 downwards.
TGATTTCATTTAGGGAAATTTTAAGCCACTTTTAAATGTATTGTTTCATCAAGGGGGATATGATGTCTTAATTAACCTTTAAAAAAATATTTGTCCCTTTAGTTCTTATGCATATAAATTTAGTTTCTCCAATTGGTCCTCATTGTCATTAATGAACATGACTAGCCATTTATTCATTTTTATTTTGGGAAACTCGGCTACGTTGTTGACGTCTGTACCCAATGAGAATTTAATAATATCTAATTCTTCCTTTAGTACACATTTAGGGATGATCACAAATGACTTAATCATTAATGTGCCTTAAAAGTATTTGAAAATTTTTATGGATTTTAGGAAGACGTTACTCTTATGGTTATCAATAATTGAACAATCCATGATAGCATCCTATAACATTTTTATCCTTACAGACTAATATACCTTAATATATTTAATCATTTTCCCTCTAAAAAGGCCTTACTGATTTCCATAGAAATATGTCAGAGTATTTATTTTATTGATGAATGTCAACAAATCATTATTAGTAAATTATTGATCATGTTCAAGGCCTTTCTCAAGATATTCATTGAACGAAAAAATTCTTTGAGATAAGTTTCTCAAATGTAGAGAAGCCTCCCATGCTTCCTCAATAATTTTGAGTTTCTTATTTATATTTAATGTGACATAAGATTTAATTCCTATAAGTAAATATGCTTCTTTTTTCACTTCTTGGTGTGTATTGGGGGTGCTTTTTGCAACTTCAAGTGCTTTGATATCTAGAGGGATCATGAATAAAGGAGTGGTGCTAAGTGCCTCTTTAATTTCATTTATTCTTATTTTGAACCTCATATTCTTTTCTTTTTACTTTGTGACAAAGTGAGCAAGTGTATCCCTTGTCATTTTCTATAATTTCAAGAGACTTGTAGGTCGAACTCCTTAGATGTCCACCTCAAACTTTCATTAATTTTTAATGTTCTTATTTTTCATGTGTACATTCTCAAGTTGTAGATTCTTGGTAGTCCTGTCAAAGTGGATATTTTTAATGGTTAATTATTGGTTCTCAAAGGTGACTACATTTTCAGAGGCCATTTATTCATTTAATTTTTGAGTGGTACTAGAAAGGGGTAACATAATTGCATTGGTTCCCTATTAGGATTCATTTTTTTTTGTGGGTTAGTCCATGGAATGAATTGAAAGAAGTAATGGCCATTACTAGGTATGATATAAAAAAAATAAAAAATCAATGTCTTAAAGAAATGAACTAAGCGAAATGAAATTTCATTTGAAATGACTTTAGCGGAGTCAAATATAACATATTTTTTAAAAGAAAAATAATGTACGTACAAAAATAACATAGGAGCATTAGTTACGCTTTCATTTCCCATAATGTAGGAGAAAATGAGGCAAAATATATATATAAGGATCAATGACTACAGTGATATCGATAAAGGAAAGGTGGGATAGAACATGCACAAAATGTAGCATGAAGTCTTGAACAATATTCCTTCTGCCACACATGAAGTCGAAAAACACATTCCCTTCAAAAAAATTAAACTTCTTAGTAGGCTCTGTGATCTTCAATATCTTCTTGAAAACCTTAGGAGTTAATGGATTTGGTTCTTCTTTATGCCAAGCTTGATGGTTCTAGTCTTTATATCAAGTTGACAAGCACACTAGTTAACAATTTCTCTAAAGTTGAAGACTTCAGCAATAGATGTGTTTTTTGCTAACCTTGTATTAATACTGGTATGGCTATGCATTGAAGTTTCTTTGGCAATCTGTTGAAGTTTTTGGCTATGCGTTGAAGCTTTTTGGCCATACGTTGGTATACAAGTGTGGTGTTCACTGGTTTATGAAGGGCAAACATTGAAGTTAATGCCATACGTTGAAGGCTATTTTTCCATTGTATTAACACTGTTTCAATATTGTATTAACGTTGATGTATTAAGGCTATTTGGTATGGTATTCACACTGTTGTATTAAGGCTGTTTGGTATGGTATTCACACTATTGTATTAAGACTGTTTGGTATGATATTTACGCTATTGTTAAATGTTGTACGTTAACATTGCCTCCATTGCATGAATTGCATCTTCCTCCATCGAATGAACCTCTGCTGTGTTGGTAAAACTTTGTAATGGTGTGGTTGTGGGTTACGAGTCTTCCTACAGTGGTGTATTGGTAAAGTGTTGCGCTGATGCTACACTCCAAGAGCTGACTGATCTGGTAAAAGAGGTCGCACAGGTAACAAGGAGAAGAGATGCAAAACTATCATTTGCATTGAGTTATGTAAGTTTTTGCACTGAGACACATTGCAAGATATTTTTGACCAAAAAAAAGATGTACCTCTGTTGGAGTGTTGTTGGATGTGCTATAAAGTTTTATGTATTTACGTTGTTCAGAGAAACGCGCTGTCCATTTGAATGCGCTGTATAATTTTGTGTATTTATAGTCTTACGTATTGACAATTGAATTTTCTTTCAAGTCATATTTCTTTGAATTGTAATTAAAGAAAAAATTACCACCAGAAGTACAATTTTACTGTATATTGGCAGAAGTATTTTTCTATCAGTAAAGTATTTTTCTACAGTATGCATTCAATCATATATATTGTGGGAATAGTTCTCACTGGAAAGGAGAACTATCCTGAGTGGTCCCAGATGATAAAACACACCCTCATTTTCAATGAGTTGTGGAAAGAAGTGTGTGTCGGAGATGGAGACAATGAACCAGAACAACCTATCTCAGACAAAGAGCTCATCATTTGGGAAAACAAGAATAGCAAAGCTTATGCATTAATCGTAGCATCTATAAATGAAGAGGTGAGTTGCCATATTTCATCATTCTCAACTGCCTTTGAAGCCTTACAAAAGCTGAAAGAACTCTATGACTCACATTCTGCACTTGAAGTTGTTCAACTCGTGATTAAACTCTTCACTCTTGAATTGCAAAATAATGATCCTCTTGCTCTTACATCTAAAGTAAAGTCTATAATGCATGATATGAAATCCACTAAGGTTGAATTGGATATTCCTCTTATAACTTTTCTCAAGGCACTTTATCCTACTTACTCCAATTATCTTGAGTCATTGAAAGTAAATGGAAATCTCAAAGATATCACCTTTGACTCTCTTGTGAAAATGTTTGCTGAAAGAGAGAAGGCTTTTGGAAAGAAGATAGCTCCTAAATGTTCTGAAGAGGTTGTGTGCCTTGCTCATAAAGGAAATCATCCTGCTCAAGATTCTTCAAGAGGAAGAGGTGGCCGAAGAGGAAGAGGAAGATATTTCAGAGGCAGGGGGGGCAGACACTCTCAACGAGAAAAGGCAGATTTGCACTACATACACTGCAAAGGAAATGGATCACATGATGCCTCTACATGCAAGCTACCATGGGACAAAATTGAGCAAAAAATAAACCAACATAAAGGTAGAACTGATGATACAGACAAAGGTAAAACACCTGAATCCGCTCACTATGTTGTGGCACAATGTAACATTGGAGTAAATGAAGATTTATTTAATGCTTCACTTGCTTCTTGGAAAAATGATTGGTTACTTGATTCAAGAGAAACCTACCACATGAATCATAGAAAAGATTTTTTTGAATAATTTACTAACAATGTTGATGGAGCAGTATACTTTGCAGACCAAACAAAAATCAAGCCATCAGGGCTTGGCACAATTAGGCTTAAACTGCCTAGTCTTCCAGACTTTCTTCTGCATCATGTTCTATATCTCCCACAACTTAAGAGAAAATTGTTGTCCTTGGTCCACATCTGCTAGCAAGGTCACTCCATTCATACGTTTGATGGCAAGCATGAGGTAAGAAAAGCATCTGACCATTCACTTGTCATGAGGGGAATAGAAGAAGAAAGGCTTCTCAAGCTACAAGTAACCTCTGCTTGTGCACAATATTTCTCATAAAATTGTCATCATGAATAAGGTACACTCCCATCAAGTTTATTATGGCATGCTAGATTTGGACATTTGAACTATGATAGCCTCCGCTTGTTGAAGGAAAATGGTGTCGCTGGTTTGCCTACAATTCCTAGGAAATTTAAGCAATGTGATGTTTGTATTCTAGGAAAGCATAGCAAACAGTCTTTTCATGATTCACATTCAAGAGCACATAGAAAACTTGAACTCATTCATTCAGATTTATGTGGTCCAATGCTTGTTCCTTCTGCAAATGGAAATAAATATATGATGACATTTATTGATGACTACACCAGAATGTGTTGGGTTTATTTATTGAAGAACAAATATGATGCTTTTCAAACGTTCAAGAATTTTTATAAATGGATTGAAAATGATGCACAATCTCATATTGGGTCTATTCGCACTGATAATGAAAAGAAGACACATAAAATGAATTTGAAAACTATCTTTGCCAACATGGGATCAAACATCAAACGAGTGTACCTTATAATCCCCAACAGAATGGTGTACCTGAAAGAATGAATAGGACAATCTTAAATATGGTACGATCCATGCTCTTCTTCAAAAATGTAAAGATAATGTTTTGGGCTGATGTTGTTCTATGTGCTACATATATAAAGAATAGATGTCCATCTAATGCTATTAGAAACAAGAGTTCATATGAAATGTGGTATGGACATGTTCATTCAGTAAAGCATCTCAAGGTCTTTGGTTCCACCTGTTATGCCTTGATACCAAAGGTACATAGAAACAAACTTGGTGCAAGAAGTCATAAGCGTATCATCCTAGGGTATTCAAACACCTCCAAAGCATACCGTCTCTATGATGAAGTAAATAAAAAGTTTGTTGTAACTAGAGATGTAATTTTTCTTGAATCATCCAAAACTGATAATGTTGTTGAGCGGCAACTTGATCGCTAGGATAGATTCACAAAAGCAAAATCACTTCAAGAATTTGATAATCAGATTCCACATCTTGAAGGGGGGATTCCTATACTAGATCAACATGTGGAATCTTCTTCTGAGGAACACTCTCGCCGGCATGAAACTCCAACAACAGATGATTCTTTAAGTGATGTGATTAATAGAATTGGGAGACTCAATCTTGATTCAGTCCCAACTCAATCAAGGAAGCAACCTGGACCATCTGAGAAAGGTCCCCCAAAGTGGCTGACAAAGACACTTGAAAGTGTTCATCCTAATGAGGTAGGAAAGACAGGAACTAGAAATTCAAACCGACAAAATGGAGGTGATGTGGATGACTCTAATTCACTTGTTGATATGGATGTTTCTTATGATTGTGAATTGAACTTGTCTACAGATTTTGAACCAACTTCCTTCAAAGAAGTTGCTTCTCATGATGAATGGAAAGAAGCGATGCAAAAGGAGTATGATACACTTATAAATAAAAACACTTGGAAGCTGGTTCATCCTCCATTAGGAACCAAACCAATTAGCTACAAGTGGGTTAACAAGAACAAGTACAAAGCTGCTGGCTCACTTGACAAGCACAAAGCTAGGCTTGTGACAAAAGGTTTTGCACAGAAGGAAGGGGTCGATTATGAGGAGACTTTTCCCCCAAAACAAAATGGGCTACCATTTGAACACTCTTTTCCCTAGCAGCTCAGAACAGTTGAAAGTCCATCAAATGGATGTAAAAACTGCTTTCTTAAATGGAGATCTAAAAGAGAATGTTTTTATGTCTCAGCCTGAAGGATTTGCTGTGACAGAACATGAACATAAAGTATGCAAACTTGTGAAGTCCTTGTATGGCCTCAAAAAAGCACTGCGAGCTTGGTATGAAAAACTAACTGAGCATCTTCTAAAACTCAATTTCAAACATTATGATCTTGATGATGCAACTTTATTTGTCAAGAAAGTTGGAAAAATTGTTGTATATCTTGTGGTATATGTAGATGATCTTTTGATGACAGGGAACAATGAAAGCTACATTGCATCCATAAAGAAGGAATTGGGGATAAGTTTTGAAATGATTGATTTGGGCTATGTTCATTACTATCTTGGCATTGAAGTAACCCAACACCCGAATTCCATATTTCTTTCTCAAAAGAAATACATTGTAGATCTATTGAACAGGTTTGGCATGAAAAAATGCAATCCTCTTACTACTCCAATGGAACAAAACTTAAATCTCACATCTATTGAAGGAAAATAATTTGAGGATGCAACAAAGTATAGAGAGCTTGTAGGAAGTCTCAACTACCTAACTACTACCAGACTAGACATTTCATTTGCTGTTGGAATGCTCTCTAGGTTTATGCAAAAGTCGTGTGAGGGACATTGGTCTACTGCAAAAAGAGTTCTAAGGTACTTGAAGGGAACTCAAGACTTTGGAATCAAGTATACAC
>APFE031755354.1:26277-85174 GCA_000404065.3 Pinus taeda | reverse complement strand
GGAAGCAATAACCCATCCCTTTAGAAACTGATGAAGAAAGGAAATTAGAGCATGGACTTATAGGTCTGGGAGCTAAGCAGCGTCTTGTTGAGGCTCACTATAGCCTAGGCCTTCTCTCACACCAAAAACAACAATGGCAGGTAAATAAAACAGTGGAAAGTAAGAACAACAGTCTAGAAATGGAACAGCAATAAATGGAACAACAGCAAAATGGAACAGCAGTAATCAAATGTAACAACAACAATCAAATGGAACAGCAGTAATAAAATGGAACAACAATCCTCAATGAATTATGGAACAACAATCCTCATCTGTATGTACATGTTCTATACTACTATAACAATCTGAGAATAATGACTGATATGACTATGTTTTTGAACGAAGTAATATTGCTTTCAAGTCTCCCAAATACTATTTCACATAGATCTAATTACAATAACATTCATACCAACATTCTGCTACAGAGATAGCCGAAAGATGCAATTCGAATAGATCCAATTTTACAGTGCAGAGACATGAGATAAAGAAATCATTCAGATATCAATTATAATGGAGCATAGTATATCACATAAAAGATGTATCATATTACTTTAATAACAAAAATAAACAAACCACACACAAATCACCGTATAATAATACAAAATCAAGTGTCCTTCGGAGCTGGGCCCTTAGCTGCCAATGGTACACTGCCTTAAGTTACTCCAGAAGCAGAGACGAGATGAACACCAAGTATTCTATATTAATCGCATCAACAAAAGTATAACAAAGTCAGGTCTCAGTGAGAATCAATGATCACAGTTTGTTCTGAAACTTAGAATCATAAAAACAGTTGTCCCCCCTACTCAATGGCGTGGTGCCTTTATGTTATATAGGTAAATCCCCTCTACGGATAGAGGCGATCCCTACTAGCCCAACAGGGGTCTAGCAACAATCGAACAATGCTACACCGCAGGTTCCTAGTTGTAATTAACAAGTGGGTGAGAATAACCTACCTGGATTCCAACGCTTGTTTGCCGAAGAGATACACCTCTCGCTCCTTCGCTCCAGCCGATCACAATTCCCCGCTATCCTCGCGGATGAACACCTGCACAAGCAAAAGAGAGAAAACACAAGCGTAAAATCTACTAACAACAACTATGTATCGGTCAGGAAAGATACAATTTGCATTAATCAATCATTGAACAAATGTAAATGGAACCATAAGAGTAGTCATCTATCTTTATTAACAAGAGGTAGAGTAAGGTACAACCGATGTCCTGACGCTGAGTCCTTCCCTAGAGGGTCCAGCCAGCATATCTTCCAAGCATTCACCTTTGGAGCAAATCTCCCAAGTCAAAAGGTCTCTCTCTCACATACAAGGCAACAAGCTCATGACCTTCCTCAAGCTCAAAGCAATCCTCACACAACACACCAAATGCCTACAAAGAGCAGCACTAAAATACACTAAGAATTCCTCAATCAAAGTCTACATGTTCAAAAACTAGCTGCTCATGGGCCATGGAGGAGGCTTATAAAGAGAAGGAGTCTCCATGAATAGGTAAGGGATGAGCTTTCCACCAAGATAAGTGGATGGTCAGTTGAACAGACACGCCAGAGAAAGGATGGCGACCTCACCAATGCTAACAACCAAGTCTGGAGGGATCTGGAAGGCTGGTTGTTAGAACAAATTCGCCCAAACAGGATCAGCGCGGGTGAGATATTGGGCTTCCGCGCTGACATCGCAGATCAACTATAGAGGAGGTCCGGTCAGCGCGAAAAGGACAAACGGAGGGTGCGCTGTTCGTTAAAATGGGACCAGCGCGGAAAAGACATGTGCTTCCGCGCTGGCAGCGCAACAACAAGACTAGCCTCCGCCTGTCAGCGCGTTTATTTTATTAACAGACGCGATGATCCAGTGAACTTAGGCAAAGAGGGTTTTTTTAGCCATTTTGAGGAGCATGAGTATAGGTGAATGTGGTTTATAGCACAGTAGGGAGACTGACATGGTGGCAGTGACATTTTACTGTGTAACAAACCTTATAAGAGAAATGAAACTGTATAGAAAGAAATTCAAAATCTGCTTCTTTATCATTAGTGATCCAAAAAAGCTGTGTACATTGAATGCTTACAAAGTGCTTATGCAAGGCTGCAACCCTTAATAACTCGTAGAAGAGAGTTATTTATACTAGTTTAGATACTAAACAAAATATCCTAAACTGATTACAAAAATAGCTTGAAGAAAAATACGAAAAGTGAACTGCTGGATGATGTGTCCCTATTAGGTAGGGAGTTGTTGATGACTGACCCTCTAAGAGTTGTTGTGCTGTCTTCTTGTTAGGATAAAAAATTTACTCAATTGTTTGACATCGTTGATTCCAGTTCTCTTCACTTGCTATCTCCAGATTTACCATCCTTCTAAATATCTCATCAACTTCGGTATATCTTTCAAAATTCAGTTTAGTGAGAAAAAGGTGTCCAATTTCATGTCTGATTGTGAGGTCAGATTTAAAGGCTTCCAGAAACTCTTTCCCTGTAATCTGTCTTTTTATCCCTGCAAATTGACTTTTATCTGTCTTTTTATCCCTGCAAATTGACTTTTATCTGTTGCAATAGTATATAATTTTTCACAATAATCCTCCAATTTGACTAATTGATCATTTAATGATAGTAACCCTGGTAAATCTTTCTTGCTCAACACATTGAATTTGGAATGAAACCTTCGGACAACAACGTTCAAAGTTTCACATTTTGTTTTCAGTCATGTCAGTAAATTCTTATTTTGTAGGACTTTCTTAATTTCCAAAATAGTAGTTCAAAGTTTCACATTTTGTTTTCAGTTGTGTCAGTAAATTCTTATTTTGTAGGAATTTCTTAATTTCCAAAATAGTAGTTGTCCTATCTAAAACATTGATTTCCTGTAACTGCTCTTTAGTATTTGGGTTCAACGCTTTGATCATTCTTGCTGCTTCCTTAGGCTTTGTCTTCAATGCTGCCGTCTACTTATCAATTTCTGTCCTGCATTTGGAAATTAACTCCTACTGCTCAAAAAGTGATTTGTATGGATGTCCATTCTTTTATTATTGAGTGGCTGATGTCTAACTAGATGTCCTCTTTAACTTGGGCCAAAGTGTTTGCCATTAGAGACTTACTCTCTAATTGTCTAATCTCGAGTTCTAGCATGTGTGACTTCTGCATCTCCACATATAATGTATCATTTTTGATCTTTTGTGATGTTGGGTGTGGAGCTTGATTATATTTTGTATTCAAAGGTATCGCCACATTGGATCCTAGTTCGTAATGAGGCGGCAAAGCCACCCATAAAATATACGTTGCAGGGGGGTTCAGGGGGGTCCAGCGCCCTCGAATCTAAAAATAAATGTAAAATTGCCTTGTAAAATGTTGTAATTTTGTAGTCAATCTGAGCCGTTCATTAGGCAAAGATCTGATGGTAGAAGTTATGTTTAGTTTAGAGTTTTTTCCTTAGAAGACAACCCCTCACTATATATGAGGGAATTGTATTGCGTCTATGCAGATCTGTATTCTGAGTGAGGAAGAGAGAGGAGATTGAGAGCGAAGAGGGAATTACAACAGATCTGTTGTAGGTTGTATCTCTTCAATTGGCTGGATAATATAAAAGGAAGGACTAGCTGTTTCTCCGTGGGCGTAACCCAAACTAGGTGAACCACGTAAATCTATGTCTCTCTTGTTTTATGCGTTTTCTGTGTTTATATTTCTGCAATATATTTTATGTGTTCTGTTGCTCTGTAATATATAATTTTATAACATGTGACTCCGGAACTTCTAGAGTAGCTTTTCATTTTGTTTCTTTTGTGCTTGCAATCCCTGTGATAGTTTTTTTGTTTCAACCGTTATTGATGTTGAGTTAATACTAGTGGAAGATGAGCTTGGCTCTGTACTTGCTATGGGAACTGCTATTACTAGAATTACAACAAGCCGTGCTGCCTCTTTTTCATTAAGCAATTGTTCTATTTGTTATTCCATGCATTCAATATGTATGTTTTTTTCTATGATGAGCTTCAAAATCTCCTCTTTGTTTTTTTCACGCTCTACCATTTCCCTGGTTTGTGGATCCTCAGTTGAAGGCAATTTCAACTGTTTCTTCAAGGTTGATATATCTTCATCCTTTTTCTTAAGTATTTTTTGAATTGCTTTATAGTCTTGGGGATCATATCCCATTTTAACAATGAGCTCTTCTTAAGATTTTAACTTGTTATCTTTAGCTAAAGATGAAAGTTTCTCAACCTTAAGCTGTGACTATACATTTGACAAGGCAGTTCTAAGATTAGAGAGAGACATGGCAGTTGTAGTCATAGTTAAGAATAACATCTCACCTGATTTCCTGTGCATATCGATTTGGTCAATAGGATGTATCTAATTTACATCAAATGAAAATATAGTATTCTTGTAGTCTGCTATAGACTTGGGAAATGGAACCTGAGCTTGCAAGAAATCCGTTTGCATTCTTCCTCTTTTACTGTTGAAGGCAAAAAGTAGCTTGTGCTAAGAGGTGGATGTCTGCTTCCAAAAATGACTGTACATGTTTGACTTAAGAGTTTCATTCTTTGCCTTAACTTCCAGAAATCTAGAGAAGATATTACTATATTCTGTAGAGCCGGTCTCAATAGAATGAATTATCTCCATAGGTTTTGCTGAAAAAGGAGTTGAATAAGAAGATGTTTTGGGATTAGTGGTCCCTGCTAATGAAGTATCCTCTAGATCCCCAATATCAATTAATTCTGGTTTCTTGCTTCCTAATGACATTGTTAATCTAGTGTTAAATTTCTTCTGGAGTATAAAATACTCTTTGTTCAACTCTGTAACTGATAGAGTTTCTTCTCTGGTTCTTTTGTGTTGAGTATTTTGGGTGACTGGAGTGTTCACTTGTGGAGTAGTTACAACCTATTCATCTGCTTCCAGGAGTGTCCCTTGAGACCACTGCTCTTGGTTCATAAAATTTTCTAATTCTAGCCTAGGAGTGTGATTGTAAGGTGTTGCCTTCAATTGAACTCTTAATGTAGAAATGATCCCAAAAGGATCATAGGACTAGGTGAAACTTGGCTGAAGGTTCATGTTCATTAATAATCAATCTGCCTTTTTCCCTGCAGACCTAGTATTGCAAATGAATGATCCTACCTTTGCGTTGAGCTTAAATAATGATTTTTTCTTATCCTAATGTATTCCAGTGAGAATATCCTCATTGGCACATATTTAGGCAGTTTGTATGGAGCCAATTCACTACCATATATCCTAATTTCAGTGTAATTCTGGTATAGATACTAGTCACCAATCTTGGTCTGTTCAGATAGATGTAGGATTTTCTTCATTTCTTCTCAAATTATGGGCTTTGTCTGGATGTTGAGTAACAAAATAATTGGATGAACAAAAGAATCAATGAAATCAGAAAATGAAAAATTTGATGATGATGCTCTGACCAATTCTGTCCAGTGAATCACTGATTGACTCACTCCTTGTAATCTTGTTCGTTGAGCTAAATGGGTAATGAATTTTCTTGCTTAAGTAAAAGCAAATGAATAATAACTGAACTATACTTGAATACTACTTGTGTGGTAAATTTCATGAAACACTCATGTATACTATCAAGCAAGAACTGGCTATAATTGTACATGAATGTAGGTTGACATTCCTTACTGAAAATAGAAAAGAATCCGAGGATGGATTCATTAGCAACTTGATCACTTTCATAGCCTATGAGGTATGACAATAGGGAGATGATATGTCTAATAGCTTTAGGGAACTTAGAAGATGAATAAGGTGGATTTCTCTTGGGTAATTCAGCATCTTCTGGTAGAAAAATTTCAAAAATGAGAGCTCTCTATGGGAAGGTAAGTTTGTTATATGGGTCCATGAGAGCTGCTGGTGAGAAGTAGCTAAGGGAGTCAGATGAAGGTATCAACAGAATTTGACTAATATTTTGAGTAGTAATGGTGATTAGAATGTTTCCATTATGAGTCATTACTGTTCTCTGCATAGGGTCATATCTGGCTTGACACTAGGTGATAAAATATGGAAAATGGTGAGTTTTTGGAAAGGAGAAGAAGGGCAGTAGTGTCTCCCATATTCGAATAGGGTCTTCCTTATCTATGTACTTCTGGCTTAACCAGAGATGTAATTCATGGAAATCGAATTCACATTTACAGTCTGCAATTTTGAACAGAGAGTTTGCAAGGGGAAGACGATCTAGAATGATTGGCGTTGCAGATAGGTTTCCCTCTTCAACTGCTTTGTGTAATTTAACCTTCGGGGCTCTTTTGACTATGGGGGGAATGGGAAAATTGACTCAATTGAGAGATGAATTGGTTAAAAACAAAGTGACAGAAGAAATCAGAGTTTGCATGCTAATCACTTCAAGCAGAAAAGTAATAAATCATAAGGTGATAATGTATTTATAATTTGGATTGATTTATTACCGTTTAACTCTAACCATAGGAAATTTATGACAGAGGAGTAGGTATTAATTATGCAACGGGATGGGAGCGTATAACTCAACAGATTAATCATGTGGAAAATTCAGAGTGGATGAGGGGTAACGGATGGGTGATGTGGCAAGTGATAATGGTTGACCATTTGGGATTGAGAACCGCTGGCAGGATTTCGGGGGGGAAGGGGGGGGGGAGGCGGTTTGTGGTTTTGCGCTTAGGGGGTCCGAAATTCTATGGGGTTAACACGTAATGAAAATGGGCCGCCATTAAAACATATTTTCGAACCTCTCCCCTCGTGTTAATGAGAAATAACTATGGGGGGTCTGAAATGATGCCTCCGCCATTGATCTGGGCGGCATTAATACTGTCCATCAAAAGATGATGGGTGCTTATCATGCATCGATTCAATGTTTTGTCTTTTTCCAACTTTTCATAAAGTCATGCGCACTTTGATTATTACAAATGTCAAACTTTATAATAAAAGGAAATTAAACTCTAATAAAGAACTTAACCTTTACTAACAAAATTTAGTAAACTTAAATGGCGCATTTAAACAAGCTTCCTCAAATTTATTTCTTTTTCAACTAAAGCAATTATTTTTTCTTTCTTTGCTTGCGTAACATTTTATTTATTTTTCCTTCATTTTTTAGGGCAATCTAACTTATTATTTTCTTTGATTTGGGCATCATAATAAATATTCCTAACATTTTATTTTCTGTTTTGTTTTTGTCCATATTCTAACTTAGCATTTTAATATATTTTTACTTTCCATTTTTTTGCTAATGTGATTACTTATCAAAACCAAAAATGCTACAACAGCACAATCAAGAAGCTCCTTCAAGCATGCTACACCACCACGGAAACTATCTCAACTCTGCTCAACAAATCAACAACCAAATTGTCCTCAAAGTCGGCCTACAATTAAGAGGACTAATTGGCCTTCTAAATAGAAGGCACTAATTCACTCTGAAATCAACGCATAAAATAGGTCAATAAAATGATGAAAATAAATCTTCTAGGGCAGTGAAGGAAGGGAGAAAGAAGCCAAGGTAAAAGGGATTGTTTTCTAGGGTTATGATAGCTACACATTCGAGAAAGGAAGGGTATACCTGCGGTCACTACAACAGAAAACTACAGTGACATATATCTCTATTTTTGGGCTAGTAACAAGGCCTATAAGGCCTCCCAATCAAGTGAAGAGGAAGGGCACTCAAGTGAGGAAGGAAAGAGGCTACAACAATAAGTAAACAATCACACGTGAGAGAATTTAGGGCAGCTAGATAGTCACATCCAATTTGCACCTACACTTTGAAGGAGAAGCTCATTTGGTTAAGAAGGTGAAGGAATCATCATATGGGAAGGTTCTCATCAAACACTTGTCCTATAGAGAAAGTGCAACAAGGTTACTAACAAGTTGAAAGAAGAACAAAGTGTCATAAGTAGGAGGACAAAGTGCCGAAAGAAGTGTCGGGGTATATGGTGCAGAAAGGAGAGAGAACTTGACTTATTCTTGGAGAATATCTTTTTCAGGTGTCTAGGGTTTGGAATTGATCAATAGAAGCTTCAATAAGAGAAATTCATGAAAGGGTTTTCCTCTCAAGAGAAGAGAGGTTTTGGCCCTGGAAGAGAGCCAACCTCTGTTCTTGTTTTTATGTTTTGGTAGCAGTTTGATGAAGTACACACATATGCACTAATAATAATAAGAATAAGAATAAGCTAATAAGGAAAAGTAAAAATACTCCGCAAATTGTTATCAATTAATGAATAATCACACTACACTACTTTGCCCAAGATCCTTCAACACCTTTTACTGAGCCTCCCATCCGTAAACTCATTTCATAAACATATGAAATTTAACTTATTTCCTTTACTACCACATTTTTATAAAAATTGAATCAATACAGATAATGGTTTTTTTTTTTTTGTTTTTTTGTTTTTTTTTGTGGGGGGGGGGGGAAGGGTGGGTTAAAAGTTGAATAGGAACCCCCCCTGAAATTCATGTAACCCTTGATTAATTAATCACAATCTCGAGGTATGAAAGTTTAAGGTATGAAGTGCGGGGTGGGGTCAAAAATTTAGTTTGACTTTTTGATTTGACTTCAGAATTTATTATTGGTTGACACATGAAAGTAAATTGTGGCTCTAATGGTTTAGATATTGGGTTGCTAAGTTATTTTTGAATTAATTTTAATATTTCAAATAAATAATTTAACAATTAGGAATTTTTCCTTTGTTTTCTGGTTTTGAGGAGCAAACTTCAACTTGCTCTATATTTTGATCCGAAAGTCAGTTTGAAGCACCAGATATGCTGTTGGAAAGATGCTTCTTAGAAATTTACCATGAAAACACCTGCAACAGGATCTGACCTAGAATTTATATGCAAAAAATATCCCAAACATTCAGACTTGTATTGACCACAAGACTTTAAGAACTAAATGGCTCCTTGGACAAGCAAAACCTTTAGGCTATGACACCTAGTGATTCATGGGATAATATGATAAAAAAATGAATAGTAAGAGTCCAACACCACCGATTCCTATTATAGGAACCTAACATTGGCTCTAATGGGGATGGAATCCTCCAAGTGAGGTGTCAATAACACCGTATATCAGTAGCCTTCTCTCTTGGGCAATGGAGTCAACATAAAAAGATTAAAATTTAACTGACTGGTTGAATTACATATAGCAGAAAATCATTGGAAACTTGGGGCCTTCACTTTGGGATTCCAATTCCAATGATGACCATCCACACCTGCAAATCTGAACAATAATACCAAAATTCCCAAAGAAACCGCTGGAAGCTAGCATACTGCTAAACAAATGCTCAAACCATTGAGCTTATTTATGTACATACCATTCTACCCTAACAACTGAGAACCAAACACTTGATTCAATAAATGTAAAGCCTCCAATATAACCAATAAAAAATTTGATCCAATACTTGGGCTCCTTGATTGCGTTTAAGCATAATCAAAATTAGAACTTGTAAGGGCAATGGAAATTGATTGTAGGCTTGATCTTCACAACAGAAATAATCAGAACTTTGTAGTGAAAAATTCCTCCATATAGAAAACTATGGGATCAAAGAAAACATATTCCATTTGTTGATCATTAAGGAGTTCTATAATTTGTTTGTGAACATGGGACTTATATGTGTTGTTTAAATTGGAACTTGTTTTCAATTGTAAAAGGTCCTCAAAAAACTGATTTTGATCTTGAAAATTGTAAGACTAAAGTCAAACATTTAAGATTGAATGTCCTTCTCAAGTTTATCAATACACTCTTCTAAAATATTGGATTTAGCTTCAGAGCTACATTTGCACGCCCTCAAATAAAGAAGCAATAAATTGGATAAATCTTCCTTCATTTGATCATCATCGCAAATATCCCAATATTCTTTGAAACCTTTAATAGAAATAGGGTTTGTCACATACCCTTTCATTTAGATTATGAAATTCAAACACTGAATTCTTTAGACAATGGAGTTGTCATGAGTGTTTCTGCAATATGGATTCTTAGACAATGGAGTCGCCAAGTGAATGGTTCAACCTTCATATGTGTTTGACTACTTTTCACCATCATCAGTCAAATATGAAACTTGATAGTCTTTCCTAGGGAATATGAAACCTTTCGTCCCTAGTATGGTCGCTATAGTGTTATCACTCCATAATTTCCCTAGGATATGGAGAGAAATTCAGAGGTAACCACAAAACCACTTGTAAAGCTGGGATCTAGCCCATCCAGCTTCATAGACGGATCTCTCTTTCTGATTTAGATTTATGTTTTATGATATTAGGCTAGTTATTTATATTTGAGGTTGGATTTTCAAAGTTTGGTTGAAAAATGTAGGGAAAGTCCAGAGTGAAAGGATGAATATGACTTAAGTTCCATTAAATATAGATCATGCTAAGATGAATTCTATACTTAACATTAGAATGAAAACATTGATATTGTTTACAAGCCAGAGCATAGTACACTTAAGAAAATTTGACCCTTAATATTCTTGCAACAAGAAAGAAGGAAAACATATGGAAAAATGAGAAAATAAACAATTTTTACATAATAAAGTACATCATCAATTGTTTGACATGGGAATCCTAGAACAAAACTCTCTATATTTCTGTAAATTGATCACTTTCAGTACAATGCACAACTTACATAAATACACAACTCCTTTCTTCATACAAGTTCCCACATTCCAACAAATTCCAACCTATATTAAGTATTACAACATATTTATAGACTTCTCACTAAACTAACTTCAGATTCCAAATAGGAACTGATTACAAAATAATATCTAACAATTTCTAGAAAAATATGAACAATAAACTAAAGATAAAAATAATCACTCGAAAACTGTAGGAAATCTGGAACCGCTAGAAAATCTTCAGCCTTCAAATCTAGAAATTGGTTCATTAGTACCTATCCTCTGCCTTGGAATCTGGAGAGTTTGAAGTTGTCTTCACAAAACATGTTAGCTTCCCTTTCAAACTTGGTTAACTCTACCATTTGTATCAACTAGTTGTCCCTATGACTACTATTTCTGAGCCAAAAAATATGAAAACAATATATGTTCGCTGATGTTTTCCACCTACTTGATCAATAAATTATCTAAATTTTGGAGTTAAATCAAATCTATGTGTTGAAACTTTTTCTCATAGTCTTTGCCTTCATCATATTTAAATACTTCATCGTTGTGGCAAAATATTTGGGAAGAAAATATTTTAAATAATATTTCCAAATATTTTGCATAAATCTGTAAATGAATTCCATAAAATAAAATTTCAAAATATTTCTTTGAATGATTTAACAAACCATCCTCTTGTTTTGAAATCCATGTCTTGTTTTTAAATCCATGCCTTGTTTTTCCTTCCCATGAATTTTAAAGACCATGTCTTGTTTCTCCTTCCCATGGATTTTAAGAACCATGTCCTATTTTGCCTTGGTTGGTAAAGTATTATTTTACTTTCCCCTTTTACTCCTATAAAATATTTGGATTAGTATTTATCCAAATTTCGTTTTCCATGTATTTCTCCTCTTTATACCATAGCACAAACACGAATCACACATCTCGAGGCATACAAATTTTAATGTATGAAGTGCAGGGTGGGGTCATGAAAGTAAATGCGGTTCTAATGGTTTTGAGATTGCGTTGCTAAGTTATTTTTGAATTAAGTTTAATATTTCAAATAAATAATTTCACACATTCATTTTTCCTTTTTTTTTTTTCTAGTTTTGAGGAGCAAACTTCAACTTGCCCTATCTTTTGATCTGGAAGTCGGTTTGAAGCACCAGATATGCCGTTGGAAAGCTGCTTTTGAGAAATTTACCATGAAAACACCTGCAGCATGATCTGACTCGGAATTTATATGCAAAAAATCTCCCAAACATTCAGACTTTTCTTAACCACAGGACTTCAAGAACTAAATGTCTCTTTGGACAAGCAAACCTTTATGCTATGACACCTAGTGATTCATAGGCTAAAATGATAGGAAATTTTAGTAGTAAGAGGCCAATGCCACCGATTCCTATTATAGGACCCTAACATTGGCTCCAATGGGGATGGCATCCTCCCAGTGAATTGTCAAGAACACCATAGATCAATAGCCTTCTCCCTTGGGCAATGGAGTCATCATAAAAACTGAAAATTTAACTCACTGATAGACTTACATATAACAAAACATCATCAAAACCTTGGGGCCTTCACTTTAGTTCCAATGATGGCCACCCACACCTGAAAATCTGAAGAATAATACCAAAATGCCCAAAGAAACTACTGGAAGCTAGCACACTGCTAAAAAAAAGCTCAAACCATTAAGCTTATTTATGTAAATACCATTCTACCCTAACAACTAAGAACCAAATTATTGATTCAATAAATGTAAAACATCCAAAATAACCAATAAAAAACTTGATCTAGTACCCGGGCTCCTTGATTGTGTTTAAGCAGGATCAAAATTAAAGCTTGTAAGGGCAATGGAAACTGATTGTAGCCTTGATCTTCATAGTAGAAACACAATCAAAGCTCTGTTGTGAACAATTACTCCATAAAGAAAACTATGGGATTAAATAAAACATATTCCATTTGATGATCACCAAGAATTTCTGTAATTTGTTTGTGAAAATGAGACCAATCGTATATGTTTTTTAAATCAGACCCCGGTTTCAATTGTAAAAGGTCCTCAAAAAACTGATTTTGATCTTGAAAATTGTAAGACTGAAGTCAAACATTTAAGATCTAAATGCCCTTCTAAATTTTATCAGAAAAATCTTCTAATAAGTTGGATTTAGCTTCAAAGCTACATTTTCATGCCCTGAAATAAAGAAATAGTAAATTGGAGAAATCTTCCTTCATTTGATCATCATCACAAATATCCCAGTATTCTTTGGAACCTTCAATAGAAATAGGGTTTGTCACATACCTTGTCATTTAGATTAGGAAATTTAAGCTCTGAATTCTTCGGACAGTGGAGTCGCCATGAGTGTTTTTGCAATATGGATTCTTAGACAATGGAGTCGCCAAGTGAATGGTTCAGCCTTCATACGTGTCTGACTACTTTCCACCATCAACAATCAAATATGAAACTTGATAGTCTTTCCCGGGGAATACGAAACCTTTCGTCCCTAGTATGGTTTCCATAATGTTATCACTCCATAATTTCCCTAGGTTGTGGAGAAAAATCCAGAGATAACCACAAAACCACTTGTAAAGCTGGGATCTAGCCCTTCTAGCTTCAGAGAGGGATCTCTATTTCTGATTTAGATTTATGTTTTAATATATTAGGCTAGTTATTGAGATTTGAGGTTGGTTTTTCAAAGGTTTGGTTGAAAAATGCAGGGAAAGTCCATTGGGCATGGAGTCATGAAACTTTGGGCAATCAATCACAAAATGATAGAGAAACTATAACAGGGCAGGATAAGCAAAATTTTGGATCTTATAGGGTGTCTTTGGAGTGAAAGGGTGAATATGATTTAAGTTCAATTAAATATAGAGCATACTGAGATGAATTCTATAATTAACATCAAAATGAAAACATTGATATCGTTTACAAGAAAGCGGAGAGTACACTTAAGAAAATTCGACCCTTAATCTTCTTGCAACAATAAAGAGGGAAAACATATGGAAAAATGAGCAAAGAAACAATTTTTACTTAATAAAGTACATCACAAATTGTTTGACATAGGAATCGTGGAACAAAACTCTCTGTATTTCTGTAAATTGATCACTTTCAATGCAATGCACAATGTACATCAATACACAACTCCTTTTTTCATACAAGTTCCCACATTCTAACAAATTCCAACCTATACTAAGTCTTATTACAACATATTTATATCTTCTTACTAAAATAACTTGAGATTCTAAAAAGGAACCGATTAGAAAATAATATCTAACAATTTCAGGAAAAAATTCAACAATAAACTAAAGATAAAAGGAATCACTGGAAAACTACAGGAAATCTGGAACTGCTGGAAACTCTTCAACCTTCAAATATGGAAATTGGTTCATTAATGCTGATCCTCTCTCTTGGAATCTGGAGAGGTTGAAGTTGTCTTCACAAAACTTGTTAGTTTCCCTTTCAAACATTATTAAATCTACTATCTGTATCAACTAGCTGTCCCTTTGACTGCTATTTATGAGCCAAAAAATATGAAAATAATTCAATGTTTGTTGATGTTTTCCACTTAGTTGATCAATAAATTATTTTTATTTTGGAGTTAAATAAAATTTGTGTGTTGAACCTTTTTCCCATAGTCTTTGCCTTCATCATATTTAAATACCTCATCATTGTCCCAAAATATTTGGGAAGAAAATATTTTGAATAATATTTCCAATTATTATTTTTCCTTCCCATGGATTTTAAAAACCATGTCATGTTTTGCCATGGTTGGTAAATTATCTTTTTACTTCCCCTTTTACTCTTGTAAAATATTTGGATAAGTATTTATCCAAATAGGAAACCCCCTCTCCCCCTGAAATTCGATAACATTTGATTAATTAATCACACATCTCGAGGCATGAAAGTTTTAAGGTATAAGTGCGGGGTGGGGTCACAAATTTAGTTTTACTTTTTGATTTTGACTTTAGAATTTATTGTTGGCTGATGCATGAAATTAAATGTGGTTCTAATGGTTTTGAGATTGGGTTGCTAAGTTATTTTGGAATTAAGTTTAATATTTCAAATAAATAATTTCACACTTAGGCATTTTTCCTTTGTTTTCTGGTTTTGACGAGGAAACTTCAACTTGCTCTATCTTTTGATCCGGAAGTCAGTTTAAAGCACCAGATATGCCATTCGAAATATTCTTTTGAGTACTTTACCATGAAAACACCTACAAAATGATCTAACCCAGAGTTTATATGTAAAAAATCTCCCAAACATTTAGACTTGTCTTGACCACAAGACTTCAAGAACTAAATGGCTCCTTGGACAAGCAAACCTTTAGGCTATGACACCATGACCAAAAATGAATAGTAACCACTGATTCCTATTATAGAACTCTAACAACTTACATAATTTGACCGAATACCCTTCCCAAAACCAATCTTGCATGGATTCCCCATTAACATGATATCATGTTCTCTCCCAAAAGTATTTGATAAACAAGCATAAAAACACATAAGACAAGGACGTTGATAAGGGTTAGGGAAATTAAGACATGACAACAACAAAACAATATTATATAGTAAAATCAATCTATTTCTCCGCTCGTTGGTCCACCTCCCCCATGGTTCTCTTAGGAAATTATAACCCCAAATGTACTTTATTATTATCACTAATATTTAATATAAGTCAAGTACAAATCCAGTGGTAGCATACTTGCCTTACCATATTACTACATACTTGCCTCACTAGGAATTTTTCATATTTTTTTGCACTTGAAGCATTAATATTCACATAATGTCTAATGTTCACATGCATGTAATACATTCACCCCCCTTGGAATGACACTTTTTTTAAAAGTGTTCGCATTTTTAGTAATGAGATCCATGTCTTCATTTATTAGTTGCACCTATGTCATCCTCTTCTTTACAAACTTGCATAGTTGTTGGCTATCTTAGACTCATTATTTAAACATTTTATTTCACTACCTTGTGTCGCCTTGAAGATATTAGCATGTAAACATGTATCCATATCAATAGTTAAGGTAAATATACATTTCATAACATTTTTATGCAACAATTATTCCATTAACAAGAATTTTCAATTTCATTATTTAAGCATGTATATTCATAACATAAATTAAGTATGCAATTTTATCTCGATACTTATATGTATGAATATGTATCCACTTCATAAGGCCATCACAGGTGAGAGCTAGCTTAATATAATTTTTAACACACCTTCCTTGATGCCAAAAAACCTATTACATGAATCTTTCATCATATATTCATTTAAGTTGCTAAGATAAACATGCATGTCATAACCCTTTCATGAAATAATTATTTGCTTAAAAAAATTTCATTTCACAATGCAAGAATGTATATTCATAACAAAAAATAAGTTTTTAATTCTACCCAAATAATTATACTTATGAATACATATTTGCTTCTTAAGGCTTCTATGAGTGAGAGTAACTCAATGTGCCTTTTCGCAGACCCTCCTCGATCCCAACTAACATATAACATGAATATCTCACCGTAGATTAATTCAGGTTGCCTCTTTCTTGCAACCATTTACACTTCTAAGCTCATGCATCTCTTCCTCTCTTAAATATTTCCATGGGAGATCCATCATTTCTTAAGGATTTCATATGTAATAAGAGTGACAACTTAATTTTTTTTTACTATTAGGGCACCCACTAGAAACCTCTAATCAATCAATAATTTATGGAAATCATGGCCTGTCATAGGGTTCCAGTGTCATCATAATAGACTTCTTTCTATGCTTTCTAATCACAAGGAGCATCATTTTCCCTTACAAGATAGATCCACCATCACATGCATGTCATAAACATACTAATATTATGAGTTTACTCTTTACCTTTTCATTAAATTTGCAAATAGGTATTACAATAATCAAATTCCAAATAATATGGAAAGTTATGCCTAATGCTTCGTTTTCAAATTTTCTAGACAATAGTCCTTGTATTAATTATAGCTTATTTCATTTCCATTTCCAAGGCTTTTCTTTCCATTTCTCTATTTTCTTAACAAAACTTTCATGTTGTTGAACACACACACACACACACACACACACACACACACACACACACAAAATGATTTTGGAATCATGAGATACAAATAACTCTATCACTTCAATGGTTAACATCGCACACACACACACACAATCAATATCATCATCATAAAAAACAACACAAACATGCAACATCATATGCATAGCCACAACTTGCATATTGAAACTATATTTTATTGTTATTTTTGTTTTTGTTTTTATTACTATTTTGTTTGTTTGTTTACAAGGTTCCTTCCTCCCCTTCTTCTACGTTTATTGTCTTGTTTTATTTTTATCTTATATTATGGATGTATGCTTGCATTACACAAAATACCACATCCTCATGTCATGCAATCGACCATGATGAACTAAAAGGCTTTTCCATCCATTGACACATCATCCAACCATCTACCCAATACTTTTTGAACCATTTAGGCACCTTCATCCTTAACTCAAACACAACATCAAGGATACACCTCTCTAGCACACTTAAAGTGTTGGAAAAAAGGTTACAATGCACAACATTAAAATAAGCACAAGTATTTGTGCATTTCCATAGCCTTTCCAAAGTTCAAAAACACTACAACCTCACACATGGATATCTCACATGGCATCTATTTTGTAACATAACATAAGTCTTGAGTTGTCTTGGTTATCACCCAATACTTAACACAACATGACATTCTAGCTCTTATGAATGCATTAACATGTTTTAAACATTATTTATATGTCAAATTCTTCCTACCTTTACCATATCCTCACTTGGATATCAATAACATGAATGCATTCAAACAACTTAAACATATCAACTTATGAAATCAAAGCATGATTGAAGGAATTCTTATCCAATTTACCATCAACACTTAACATTGATATGTACAATTCATACCTGTATGGTTTCCACTAGCATCTTTGATGCTACCTGTGTTGGGAAAAATACTGGGGGGGGGGGGGGGTGAATCAGTATTTAAACTTTCACAATAATGATTTTATTTTTCAAACAACATACACTATTTTACTGAAACCAACCTGCGTATGTCCACACCTATAAAGAACTAAAACATCATATAGATATTTTTTTTGTTTGTGATAAACAATTAACTCATTGTCTTAAATCAAAGTGTGATGCATATACTAAGCAGTAATAGATGCAGTAAGAATAGAATAAATCAAGACACATAAGCAACACCCATGAACACCAGTATTTTTTAGGTGGAAACCCAATGTGGGAAAAAACAACCGCTCTTGTCGTCTCAGTCTTCAATCTTCTTATTATAAAAGTGCTTACAAGTTTTGTCTTGGTGCAGACCTTTTTCCAGTACACATGCATCTACTTGTTGAAGGCTACAACCTTCACTCATTTTCCAGCTTCTACTGGAAGGGAGCTCCAACCCCCTATCTCTTGTACTGGTTGATATGTTTACCAATCCATAGGCGCTAGCCTACAGAAGGCTACTGCCTTCACTCTTTCTCAGGGACCACGTTTCATAAATTTTCAGGATGGATATTATTGGTACACATCAACACAATATGTAGATCACTTTTCATCAAAATTTCATACTAGACCCATCAGTAATATTGAAGCTCAAAATCAATCACCACTATAATACAACCATCAAATACAACTGCATCTATCAACAATTAGTCAATCTGAACAGTCATATCACTATCACCAGAACACAAAGCTGAACCCAGAACACTACATCAATAACAAGAACCAACTGCAACCTCAAAAATCATATGTCAAAATGTATACACTACTTCAATGAAGACAACCTGCATGTATACGCCACTTTCTATAACCCAACCTGCGTATACCTCTAAAGGTACTGAATCATAAAACTTCTGAACCAAAAATTGTATTACCCAAAGACATTATGAAGATCTATTGTCATGTTATAGAGTTATAAACAAATGGCAGTGAAGATCACCCTTCTTACTCAATTAATCAACCAACAAGAATCAATCTCCTTATACAATAAATTTTACTTTCAGATCTAATGAAGACATCATTGACAAACAACAGTAAAACAACAAAACTGATTAGATAGATCAGTCATCTCTGAACAACAAGCCCTTCCTCCACACACAGGACTTGGAAGTGTCAAACTCGCGTACATACACGCCTTCACCAAGGCGAACTTGCGTATAGATATGCAAATAATGACTTATGACTTTGCATATTTTTAATACTTCAAATATACCCAGATCATAGTGTTTTAAGGATAAAACATGCATTATCATTCAGATATAGCCCATCCATTATCATATCATACAATGATAATTCATTTCAGGTCTCAAGATCCTGGTCCAACATTGTATCCAAAGGTGCATAAGATATTTCAGATTTATATCATAACCATAGCCCTTACAATCATAAAATATACTTTAGATAGAAGTATTCATGAATATCCTGATCACTTGCACGCTTAGCCCTTCGATCTTCTCATCCTTATATACTTAGAGTTTTTTTCAATACCTTAGACCAAAACAACACTTAGAACTTGTGGTATTCTTAGACAAGATCAAGTAACTGTTATTCTGCTTAATATTGTGGGCTAATACCATGGTATGGACCCTTGGTATTCTTTAACCTTGATTTTCTATCCCATACGCGCTTTTGCTCTTGTGAAAGTGCGTGCATATGTATATGTTCCTTTTGTTCTGTGTACCCCCTTGTATACGCTACTTGGACTAGGTGAAACAAAGTATAAAACTTAAAACATTATTTTTCTTCAATTGCTTGATTCTGATTTGAAATCCTTAGTCCCATCATCATGTTATTTTGTGCCATTATTTTGTTACCTCTGAATAGACCTGTTACAATGTGAGTTTCCCTTTATTAATTCCGAACTGACCTGTATGTGGGTTGCCATCAAGGACAACAAATGTATCATAATGCCAACAACTTGATCAACTGGTTCCCTATTGAAACTCACATGATACCTTCACCAACCTATTTACAAGCATCCTCTTTTCCCTTTTATTTCTCATGAGGTTTATTACCATATGCATCGGTATCATTTACATCTTCAACCATTTTCTTAACCATTCTTGTTTTTACAACCATAACAACCACATTTACTCCTCATGCCATATCCACTTCATATGTAACAATGTACAACTCATAGAGAATATACGATATAACATATATGTTCACACACACAGATAACATACACACATGGAATCTACCACATACTATCTCTCAATATGTTTACTAGTGAATATATATTATAACTATTCTATTATCTTTTATTTATCAATCTTTGTACCTTTAACTATATATACATAGAATATTTCTCAATCTCAAGAAATGTAAATAATGCAACAAGAGAAGATTCAAGGAATTATCCCTTCCAATTCCTTTGGATAATGTGTGTTTTTGTATCATAATCGATTCACGTTGTATACTTATTTCTAATCGAAAAATAGATCATTAGTTTTGATTTTTCACCTAATTTACTACATGTATACACATTTGCACTTTGTATTTTGAAAAGCATAAACCTCTACTCTATAAGTACAATGGAATTTAAGGTGAGGAAATATTAACTCATTAGTATGTTCTTGTTGCTAGCCTTGTTCACCATTTACTATTGCAACAAATTTTTTAGCGTCCCGTAGATTTCTTATATTGCCTTGGGACAACATCCTATAGATTTCTTATATTGCCTTGGGACAACATCCTATAGATACCTATTCATTCTATTCATATTTCTGAATTGCTACACTTTTTAAAACTGTTCCAACTTGGCCCTTCCTCTTTTTCATCCCATAATATGATTACAATGTCATTAGATTCTTTCTTTCCTTGTTTAATCTCACCCCATGTTTAAATTTATTTACTAAAATTGGGCAAACACTCCATAATGATGCAATTTATGTCATTCCAAAATGGATACGTATCAAAGTCAATTATCTTTTACAACCAATAATAAACATATATATTCTTCCCACTTCATATGATTTCCTTGTATTTATCCATATTGAATTTTTTTAACAGGACCAGATATATTTTATTAAGAGGTTGGGCCAAAGCCTAAACAATCTCTGTTACATAGAGCTTCTGCAGAATGCTTCCAGTCTACATGGCGTAGATAGAGACCGATATTCAATGTCCATGCGATATGAATACCTTATCATCGATATATTCTATTGCGATTACAAAGGGAAACATGAGGATGATGCACAGGGAGCAACTTGTGTTACAGTTCCGATTCTTGTTGATAGACTGTGTCAAAGACTAGAGGCACTTGGGATTGAAACCTTCAACATAAAAACTCTTGTTTCAACAACCTTCATGAGTATAATGAGCATATCCACCTTTTTCTTAGCCCTTACTTGAATGCTTAGTGCGTGGATACTACCTAGGGAGCTCAGGAGTGTTGAATGAGGTAAGGGGGATGAGATGGAATGAGATCCTGGCTATATCGCTAAAACAAAGTTTTTGCCTGTGTTTCTATACCAAAATTTTTGAAGAGATGGGGTCTTTTGGTCACTACATACAACAATTGATTGAAAAAAGTGGAGACAGATGCTTTGCTTGTTGAAGGACGAAACTAGGATCACACCATTGCCCTGTTCTTGACCAGCTCGAATACTTCTCAGTTATGGAATAGGTTTCCATACAATTGCTTCATCATTTTTTTAAAATTCTCCTTGAGCTAAGAGGCAGCCCATGTCTGCGTCGTTATTTAAATTTCAGATAATGTGGTAGAATGAACTGACAGTGAAACTCTGAAGTACTTTCTGGAGTCTGTGTAGTGTCTTGTTGAGTGCTGGATTATTAGTTGATCTCCCGTGTTTAAGATTTTTATCAGGATTTCTGAGTCCCCGAAGACTTGGACGTTTTCCCCTCCATTCCCTTGAGCAAGCTGGCAAGCTTTGAACAATCCTAAGATTTCTGCCTGATTGTTAGTGTTCTATCCTAGGCCCCAACTGAAATTGCCTTTGCTATGCCCATCCGGGGAGTAGATTACCCCCCCGCTCCTGATTTCACTAGATTTCCTCTGGAGGCTCTGTCGAAGAATATCATGACTTTGCTTGTTTCTTCCACCATTCTTGAAATTCCAGTTCATAAATCTGGAGCCGCCACTCAGGGTTGAAGCACAACTGAGAGTGGCTCTTTTTTTTGCTGGCACGCCTCAGAGAATCACCAAGCCAGCTGATCTCTTCAGGGAGAAGCGCATTGTCTGGCTTGTTAGGTTGGCTCTAGACAGTTTCCAGCAACAATGATTTGGATTTGGCAGCCACTACAGTGGGAGAGCACAGACTATTTTTGAAAATTGCTTCATTCCTTGCTAACCACACTCCCCGACAAATGAATTTTGGTATTGCGTACCAAATTTTGGTCCACATGGATTTGATCTTCAGTGTGTGAGGGGAACGTCCTTTCCAGGAGGTGAAAAGATTAACTACTGAGAGTTGCATTGGGGTTTGAGCATTGAGCCCATGCATAGCCTGCATCTAGACTTCTTGAGTGAATGTGCAGTCAATAAATAGATGATCAATTGTTTCCTGAGCCAAACAAGAGAGAGGACATCTATGGGGTTCGATGATTCCCCGTTTCGCTAGATTGTTTCCTGTGAGGACCCTTATGTGCATGAGAATCCAACAAAATAAGTTGACCTTAGGGATGCCAAAGGTGTCCCAAACATGCTGCCAGAGCAAAGGAAACTGGATTTTTGGATGATTTTCGTGGAGGGCTGCAAAGCCGTGCGATGTTGAGTAAGCACCGTTCTTCCCCCAACCCCATTTGTCCCTTGAATGAAGACGCATGGGAGCCAGTCCCGAGATCACAGCTAAGAAGCAGTGGTGTTGAGGGTGCAACCTATCTAGGAGGTGTTGGAAAGCCCAGGCACTCCAATTCCCATCAAAGTCCGAAGAAGAAACATCAACCAACTTGTGGATGTCTTGTTGAATTAACCAGTCACGCAAATCTGCAGATTTAGGGGCGAATTTGAGGGGTTGGAGGCCCATGATCTTGTCTTCCCACAACCCGATTATTTTGCAATTTCCAGGGATTTTGTACAAGAAATCTTTAAAGAACTCATAGCTTCGGCGTCATAGCTTCCAAAGAGTGTTTCCTTTGCTGGAGACTCCTTATTCCATGTTGTTTATTGAGAGCCCATGAAAATATTTTTTCATGAGAATTTGACTTACTGGATGTCATTGATTTGAGAATATTTTCCAAAGAATCTTTCCTCCCAAAGCCATATTGGCTAGCCCAGGGTCTCTTACCTGAAGACCCCCTTCTAATAATGGCCTTGTCACAATGTTCCAGTTTATTAGATGATTTTTTTTTTATTCCCTCCTCCTTGCCACAAGAAATTTCGAATCAACTTAGAAAGCTACTCGGTGATCATTTTTGGAGCCAAGAGGAATGAAGCCTAATAAATTGGAAGGGAGGAGAGAACAAATTTTACAAGGATGAGCTTTTCGCTTGTGGTGAGCCACTGACCTCCCCAAGCAGTCATTTTCGCCTTTATTTTGCTAATAATTTCCTGCTAATGGGGGGCCTTCCTGGTTCCTAGAGTTAAATGCAGCCCTAAGTACTTGACTTTGTCCCAAGAGGCAAAGCCCGTGAAGCCCAAGGATTGAGATATCCAAAGAATAGTTTGCTGGTCTACCGCCCAACCATATACTGCACTTTTCCTCCCATTGACCAAATCTCTAGACACTTTGCAGAAGTTTTGAATAAGATCATTAAAAGCCCTTGCAATTTTAATGGAGGCACCTCCCATAAGAAGAGATTCATCGACGACCAAGACATGGTTGATTAGGTCTGTACCTTTTATCATCCTGATGCCTGGGAGTGTCTCTTTTAATTTCTCTGCTGCTAGCTTTTGTCTTAGGGAATCTACCATCAAGATGTATAGGAAGGGGGATAGTGGGAAACCTTGCCTTATGCCCCTCATGGCTTTGAAATAGCTGGTTGGCCTACCATTTACTAAAGGAGCTATCCACGGCTCTCCTATACAAGCTTTAATCAATTTTATAAAATCAGGGCTGAAACCAAAAGCGAAAAGATCTTGGAGAAGGAAAGAATGTCTTACTTGGTCAAAGGCGTTCACCATGTCCATCTTAATGAGCATCCCTTGAATTGGCATTGGTGGCTGGAATGAATGATTTCCTGCACTAGGATCACGTTGTCCAGGATATACCTTCCTTTAACGAAGCCCCCTTGGTTGGGAGAGATGAGTTTTTCCAGCAAAGGCTTTATTCTATTCGTCAGAAGTTTTGAGAGAATTTTGTAGGATGCATTGCAAAGCGAGATTGGCCTAAAACAATCAAAAGCCTCTAGGTTTACTTCTTTTGGGATTAGTGCTAGGAAAGTGGAGTTTGTACGTCCTCCCACTTTGGATTTATGGAGAAATCATTTGATCATATGAAACAGATCAACCTAGATGATGTCCCAACAAATTCTACAAAAATGAATGGAGAACCCATCGGGTCTTGGAGCTTTGTCTATTTCCATCCTCCAGATGACATTGCTGATTTCTTCTTCAGTGAAGGGCTTCAGGAGTGTTGAGTTATCCTCCTTGCTTACCAATCTTGGAACGTGTGTGAGGAAGTTTGATGATTCCTTGACATTGTCCATGCCTTATTCTTTGTACAACTGCTGGTAATGAGAGGTTGCATCCTCTTTTATCAGAGTTGTGCCTTTGAGGACAGATCCATCTGAAGAGGTAATTTCAACAATGCAATTTCTAGAAAGACGAGTTCTGATTTTCTTATGGAAGAAGGTAGAATTTTTGTCTCCAGACTGGAGGTAGATATTACGTGATTTGAGCCTCAGGGATTCTTCCTCCACTCTAAATGATCAGAGAGTGTTGAGTTGAGCTTCTTGCTTATTATGAATTTCTGAACATGTAATGTTTTGCTGTTCCATACCTAGTTGAAAATCAAGCAACTGCTTGGTGTTCTTCTTTCTGAGCATAGTTGGGGAGTCTAGTGGCTTTTTTATCCATTCTTTCAAGTCTATTTTGGTGGCATTTAGTTTTTGTTCACACACATAGCTGGGAAATCCAAGTACTGGGATAGACCATGCCTTCCTGATTGTGTTCGTGAACCCTTCCCTGTCTAACCATTGAGGGCTGAACCATAAGGGGATGAACCCCAATTTTTCCTCTTCTTTGAACAATAAAAGAGTGGGTTTATGATCAGATGTCATCTTTGGTATAAGTTTAGTGGAAATGATCTTATTTTCGGATAGGAAGGTGCTCTGATGTAAAAATCTGTCCAAATGAGCTGATATATGCTCCGCCCCTGCTATGTTGTTTGACCAGGTGTAAAGCACTTTTTTTTGCTTAAAATCCAGTAAGTCCGATTGTTGAATTAGGTCTTCCATGAAGGGAAGACACTGGTCCCTGTTGCTGACTCCTCCTCTTTTTTCCTTTGGGTCAATATTAGATTGTAGTCTCCTGCTAGAATTATGTTCTTGGGGGAGTAAGTGTCCAAAAAATCAGACAAGGTTTGCCAACAATCTTTCTTTTCTACATAGAGGATGACATAAAGTTTAAAGAGTGAAAAAGGGATCTTACTTACATGGTGCTGGAGTTCTGTGTATATACAGTGCTACATTTGGAAGGAACTCTCAAGTTGATATTTGTCTTCCTCCCAAAGAGTGGCGAGCCCACCACATGTACCCCTTGCACTTGTTTCTTTTCTGGCTTTTTTTTTTCCATTTTGTTTTGTTGAGTTCAAGAAGGGAATCCCCTTCTATTTTAGTCTCTTGGAGCATGAGGATCTCGGGGGTTTCTGATTTCAATAGGTTCTTCACCGCTTCAACTTTTAAGGGGTTCCCTAGGCCTTTGTAATTCCAAGAGACTAATCACATTATTTACTAGCGGGGGGGGGGGGAGCCGACCCACCCTTGGGTGGTCTAGTTCTAGTATTTCTGCCTATGGACATCTCAATTGTGGTCTGGTTGCCTTGCATTTTTTGTCTCTTAGCCTCTTCTTCCCTTTCCTTTCTGTGCGATTTCCTCCCAACTCTTTTCGAGGGCCTATCAGTTGTCTCATCTTCTGAGGAACTAGAAATCTTGTGAGACTTCTTCCTTGCCATCTCAGCATAGGATGGGGGGCTAGAGGCACTTTTTGGTGATCTGGCTTGATGGGGGCTTGTTTCTTCCAATCTTTTCTCTTCTTCCATATTAATGGGTTGTTGTTCAGTCTCTTCAACTACTGGGGCTAGGGGTTCTTTTGGTGTGATGAGTATTTCAAAGGGGTTGTTGGATATATTTTCTCTTGGAGGACCTGTGCTTCCTTCCCCTTGAACCATTGTAGGTGCTTCGCTCCCCGTGAGCAAACCTTTCTCTTTGGTTATGCTATTCTGTTTGGCTGCTGCTGATTTCTGAACCTTAGTTCATTGTTCCCCTTTTGAGTTCTTGGCCTCCTCATCTGATTTAATTTTATAATGTCTGGAAAAGTTCCCATAGCCATGGCAATACTAGAATTTAAGCGAGAGTTTCTTGTAATATAACACTTGTATGTGAGACCAATTAGCCACCGTAAGATTTATAGTTTCAGGGAGGCCTTCCTCCAAGTCAACTTCTACACATATTATTGCATGATATGAAATGATCATATGTTAAAACTGATGTAGAATTGATTAGCAATTAATGATTTGAATGTTAATTGAAAGTGCAAAAATCGAGAGAACTGCTTGAGAAGAAAGACTTTACGACAGCTGATAAAACATAAGTATGATGTAAAATAGAAGTGAAAATAACTAAAGCACAACAATACCAGATAGCAATATTGATTACAGAGTTCGTCCCTGATGCACTACATCTTTGGGATTGCTTTGAAGATGGGCAACCGCTTTATTAGGATTGGAATAGAAGAGGTCGAGTACACAAATGTTTGACCAAACTAAATGTGCACACAGAAACTTCTGGTCACTATCAAAGGATAGCTCTCTAAACCAGCTTTCCAACGCTTATCACGGTTCCCAACTCTGACTCCAGATTCTCCTGTTACACTGAAAACAAAAACAACCTCTAACCTCCAAAATTTGCATACAAAAACCAAAATCACTCTCCTTTACTTCAATGAGAAAAAACTGCCTCTTATAGCCCTGCAGGTACATTTGAGGCTACCATGACTAAGATAATCATGAATAGGCTTGATTTGGTTAGGTTGATACTCGATCCATTCATGTCTTGACTTCTTAGGATAGGGCTTCATGGTAGTTATATTAATAATAGAAAAAAAACTTAACAAAACCCATAAAAAGACTTTATAATAAACCATTAGCTGTTGGCAGCTTACTGACTAGGTGGAGGAGGTTGATCGCCCATGTGAATAGGCTGCGGTCTAACCTCCAACTGTTATCTCTGTAGTCTTCCCCGACTGTTCCATCTACCAATGCTCCAACAGTTACATATTACCGTTCACATGCCAACAGTCTTCTCCCGCGGTTACGGTGCTGCGTTTAACCCGACAGTTCCATTGACCACATCAGTGCTACCCCACTTGCTCATATGAACACGGTTCCGGTTAACTTCCCCGCACGGTTACATAACCCGATGGTCTCTTCTGATCACATGTATACACTGCAGTTTTGAACCCCACACGGTCAGTCTGGCGGTTTAGTACTGTCATGGTTCATTTTGTAATGTTTTATGTAATTACATAGCTCGAGAGGTATAACTTAGGGTTATATTTCATAGTTTTATATTGTGGTGAGGTTCTATAGGTTTAGACTTAGGTGTGTAGGTATTTTAGCACATAGTTTGTAATACAATGAGGGCCGATAGGTATAGGATGAGGGTTTGGCCCTTTTAGCATAAGGTTTAATGGTTTTCTAATGCATTTTGAATGTTTTACATTAGGTTTTAGGTTTAGGGTTTTACATTAGGTTTTTAAAATACCCATATACGACCTAATGTCACAAGGTGACATTAGCAACATTTGTCACATGATGGAAAACCTGTTGACATCAAAACCTATGAAGTGGATGAAAACCTCATGTTGATAACCCAAATCCTGCGAGGCGAACGACATACACATGTCATCGAAAAAATATTGATGGAACTGGCAACAAATACATGTCGACAGCCAAGTACAAAACCATATCAACTGAACACCATGAAAAACCGTAGACATCACCTGAACAACCCAAACCATAAACAACACTGTCGAAACTGACGACACTAAATGCTAATGATGACACTGAACACTGTTGATGAACCTGTGCAACTGATCTGACGAGATCCTCTTGGATCAATCCTCTCCACTTGAAATCTTTTGGACCACAAAATTTTGTCTAAACAAATATTCGATGAGGGTAGAGCTCCCTCACTTTCCACCTTGACCCGATGATGTACCAATACATTCAATCAATCTCTTACAAGTGATGACCTTGATGATGCTGACCATGGCACATTTTGATTCAGTGACTTGTTCCATTAATCTGCAATATGAACAATTGCGACGATGGTCAAACAACCTGTTATGAACATGGCAATTGATTTCTTTCCATGAAGAACCATGAGTTAGTGATTCATAACCATCTTTGAAAACAATCTCTACAGGATATTGTTCAATACCATTGACATGTATTAACAATATATTTTGCAGAATAACAGAGACAATCAAAGATATTCCTGACATCAAACCAGTTATACTTTCCTGATTCCTGATTACTAAGTGAACTTGCTGCCATAAACTCATCAAACTGTAAGGTAAAAATTGATGCAACTTAGTTTGTCTTTGAAAGTATTGAATTCATTGTTTATTTGTTTGAATCACTTTTCCCTTATTCATTAAATGATGTTTCCATTGATTAACACTTTCCCCTGATGCATAAGTTTCCCTTAGATACTTTGACACTGCTTAGAAAGGGATTTGATATGAAAACAAATAGGTTTCCTCTCCACTTGAAAAGAGGTTTCCAAACTGTTCAAAACATGAAATGGTGACACAATAGAAGAGAAATTTAACACTGACTTTCTCCAATACTGACCTGTATCCTTGTAACTGTTATTTTCCAAACTTGAATTGAATTGATTCATTCTGACATTAGGAAGAGAAGCTTTAGGCACAAACTGTAATTCATGTTGTATTCCCTACTTATGAGTAAGATGTTTGATTTTACATAGAACTAGCATAGTTTCTACCTCTTTGATCAAACAATCTTTAAACTGGGACTCATAACTTGAATAAACATCATGTTGTTTCTTATGTTGTTCCTTTACACACATGATTACATCTCTTTTATTTGAACTTATTAATCACTTCATCTGATTAGCAACAATATTCAAATGATTTTTACTGTGATGTGCCCTGACAATAAATTCAACCCCATCTTTCTTAAGGTGATATTTATGCTCTCTCCTGTAAAATAATGCATCACAATCATAAAGATAAGGACTTCCTAAGACAACTCCACATATGTCTACTAGAACCACATCTAATTCCACTTGATCAATGCAATTAGCTGTAATGGCAAATCTTAATCAACATTGTTTTGTGACTTTTATCTGAGTTGATTTATTTAGCCATCCTAATGGGTAAGGTCTTGGATGATTCCGTGTTTCCAAACCCAAATTCTTAACTAAATATTCAGATATTAGATTGGCCTATGATCCACTATCAAACATTGTATCTATCTTTGTGTGGTTATAAGTTATCCTTATGTTAAACAATTCAACTCTTTTATCCTCATTTGAAGGATTTATGTTTGATGAAGATGCAATAGTATTCGAACTTGAACCAGTGTCAAAAGTTTTACTTGTCATAACCATAGCAATTATCCTCCATTCATCACCTAAATCTAAACCTAGACCTTGATGGACTACTGTAGTTGCCTTCTTTTTCCTTCTCCTTAAGGAACTTTTTGGGCTTAAGTTCTCGATGAAGTTTCTAACACTTAGATTCATCATGACTGATTCTTTGGCAATGAGAACAAGTAAGTCTTTCCTTCTGAGCTATCGCTGATTTCTTTCTCTTTGAATTGTTCTTCCCCTTACTGTCATTGGAATCTTTGATTTCCAACTCTTTGGATGACTACGATGAAAACTTGAATGGTCTGCCACCTGATTCAATATGTATGGCCTGAACACACACTTCACCAAAATCATCAGGATTAAACATCAATATTGTATGCTGCAAATATGAATGTAAACTATTGATGTATTTTAATAAATTTTCACGTGTATCTAATGAAATACCAAGCACCAATGCTTTCTTTCTGAAATCCTGAGTAAACTCTTGAACACTCTGCCCTTTACCTTGCCTTAGATGCAGCTCAACAATAACAACTTGCTGCATGTATCCTGAAGGATAGAATTGTTTCCTAAGATCTTTTAAAAACTTAGACCATAAAGAGATGACCTTTCCTTTTTGCTTTACATCTATCTGAGTTTTACTTTCCCACCAGATTAAAGCTGTTCCCCCCAATCTGAGTGTAGCTAACTGAATTTTCGTTTTATCACCATAAATGTTTTGAATAAGACAATACACTTCTAACTGCTTAATCCAGTTATCTAACTTTTTAGGATTCATTTCGCCATCATAAATAGACAACTCAAATTTTACATCAAGTTTCAATATAGATGTTTTCTTAGGTTTCTTTTTTGTTTCAGATTTTGCACTGGAAGAAGAAGTGATGGAGATGATGGAGATGATGGAGGTGAAGGTGGTTTATCATCCTTTCCTTTACCTTTTTCGTTCTTCGATGTCTTTGAAGAAGAAGCTTCATCGTTTGCCTTCTTGTCTTTGTACAGTTCTCCTAAAATCTGCTACATAGTCAAGAATGCTAGCTAAAACTATTCATCACTTATCTTAGTTTCAGTGTTTTCACCTGCATCAGATCCTGTCATGGTCGACTTATGAACGACCCGTCGCTTTCCAATCTTTGGATCAATCTGCTCAAGGATGCTTTCTCCATGTTGCGACTTTGACCTGGTTAACATTCAATGGAAAATTCTACAAACATAACCTGCTCTGATACCAAATTATATGATCTGAAATGATCATATGTTAAAATTTATGTAGAATTGATTAGCCATTAATGATTTGAATGTTAACTGAAAGTGCGGAAATTGAGAGAATTGCTTGAGAACAAAGACTTTACGGCAGCTGATAAAACATAAGTACGATGCAAAAAAAAGTGAAAATAGCTAAAACACAACAATACCAGACATAAATATTGATTACATAGTTCGTCCCTGATGGACTATGTCTTTGGGTCCGCTTTCAAGATGGGTGACCACTTTATTAGGATTAAAACAAAAGAGTTCGATTACACATATATTTGATCAAGCTAAATGTGCACGCAGGCACTTTTGGTCACTTTCAAAGGATATCTCTCTGAACCAACTTTCCAATGCCTATCATGGTTCCCAATTTCAACTCCGGATGCTCCTGTTACACTGAAAACAAAAACAACCTCTAACCTCCATTATCTGCATACAAAAACCAAAATCACTCTCCTCTACTTCAATGAGAAAACACTGCCTCTTATAGCCCTGCAGGTACATTCGAGGCTCCCATGACTAAGATAAGCATGAATAGGCTTGATTTGGTTAGGTTGATACTCGGTCCATTCATGTATTGACTTCTTAGTATAGGGTTGCATGGTAGTTATATTAATAATAGCAAAAAATCTTAACAAAATCCACAAACAAGCTTTATAATAAACCATTAGCTGTTGGCGGCTTATTGACCGGGCGGAGGAGGTTGACTACCCATGTGAATAGGCCACATTCTAACCTCCAACTGCCACCTCCGCAGTCTTCCCTGGTGGTTTCGGCTACCAACGCTCCGATGGTTACATATTACCATTCACATGTCAACAGTCTTCTCCTGCGGTTACAGTGCTACGTTAACCCGATGGTTTCGATGACCACATAACTTCTACCCCGCCTGCTCATATGAACACGGTTCTGGTTAACTTTCCCGCGTGGTTACATAACTCGACGATCTCTTCCGATTACATGTATACTCTGCAGTTTAGAACGATGCATGGTCAGTCTAATGGTTTAGCACTATCATGGTTCGTTTTGTAATGTTTTATGTATTTACATAGCCCGAGAGGTATAACTTAGGGTTATATTTCATAATTTTGTATTATGGTGAGGTTCGATAGGTTTAGAGTTAGGTGGTAGGTATTTTAACACATAGTTTGTAATACAGTGCGGGCCGATAGGTTTAGGATGAGGGTTTGGCCCTTTTAGCATAGGTTTTAATGGTTTTCTAATGATTTTTGAATGTTTTACATTAGTCACTAGGTTTAGGGTCTTACATTAGGTTTTTAAAATACCCATTTACGACCTAATGTCAGAAGGCAACATTAGCAACATTTGTCACATGACGACAAACATGTCGACATCAAAACCTGTGAAGTGGATGACAACCTCATGTCGACAACCCAAATCCTGCAAGGTGAACGATAAAAACGTGTCATCGACCAAATCTTGGTGGAATGATGACAAATACATGTCGACAGCCAGGTACAAAACCATATCAACTGAACACCATGAAAAACTATAGGCATCAACTGAACAACCTGAACCATAACCAACATTGTCGAAACTGATGACATTGAATGCTGACGACGACATTGAACACTGACGATGAACCTGTGCAACTGATCTGAAGAGATCCTCCTGGATCATCGCACAGGAGTACTGATCCTTCCTTTTAGAATGATCTATGTTTCTGCCAAGATTATTGCCTATGGTTTCTAGAGATTTGGGGTTCCAGCAGTGCAAAGGTAGTTGTGGTAGGCGTACCCATACGGGGACAACCGAGGGAACATCTTGTGTCAGATTGAAATTCGGAGTCCATTGATTCAAATACAGAACCTGAGGGCCCATGAAATACGAGCCATTTATAAATATGAGGTTCCTTTCCTCTACCAACTCAAAAATGAACACGAAGAAACCCTTACCAACTAGATGACTTTTGATTCCTTCTTTGGCCAAAGGTCTCCAGTTCCTTTGCACCTAGGCATCAACAACTTTGGGTGAGGGCCATAGCCCAGCGAACTGCCAAATGAGCCCTCATTTTGCTAAGTTCATGGCTGATCTACAAGGTTCTTCAATCGCAGGGTAACTATGGGGATGGATTCCATTCTTTTAACAAATTTATGTTGGTTTCCATTTACTGGGCATTTGTTGCAAGTTTCTACAAGCATTCTGAACATTGTTAGCTCGCGAGGTAGTGCAGAATTGACCTCAAGGCCCCTCCTAGGGCCATGGCGAAGGAGAAACACGCAGGTGCTTGCTGTGACTTTGATGCTCTGCGCGTGCGCCTCCGCTGCGATCTCGGATCGTGAAAAAATAAATAAATAAATAAATAAATCATATTTATCCACATTGTTAGTAAGAATTACTATTAGGATTTCAGTTGGAATTTCCCTTCTCATTAAGATGCTTCCATAGTTATAAGTAATCGAAACCACAATTAGTCCAATATTCCATTTGTTATTTAACAAGCACCCTAGAGTACCATGCTTCTGCCAAAAAATTGTGCCTCAACGCCATTATGTAAGAACCAATATGTAATATATGCAACCATACTTGGTCATTTCCACATATATTATGCTGGTATATCACCATAAATATTTTCCCCAACTTTAAGATAATTCAAGGGTCATACATATTGATAGTTGACGTGTCATTTTCTTGTAATATTTGGAGCAATTAGGAGGTCCTTTCTAGACAATGAATTACTAAATTTATTCTCCTCTAACATATCTTTCCAATGAATATATTCGTGGTTAATTTTTATTTTGGAGTTAAAATTTCCATCTCCCTAAAATTGATTACTCTTCTCAAATTTCTACACTTTTTACTGGTGCAATTGAGTTCAAAGACCAATTTATATCATTAATAGAAGAAAATCTAGTAAGAAATAGGGCTTTTTTCTTAAAGAAGTTTTTGGGTATTGATAATGATTATAACTTTTAACTCTAAGAAACCTTTAGATTAGTGACCAACCATTTTTTGCATCAATATAAAAATTCTAAATTTTTATTTTTACACTTTTTTCAATGGGTAAATTGGACACAAAATGCTATTTCCCAAGTAGTACAAAGCTATGGATTTTTCACTAGGATAAAGTTGTTTGGAATATTGAAGTTATGAAATGTTAGCTCTCTCTATATATTTCTAGATTAGTCATCTTGGGTCACTTTTCCACCAAATATAGTTTCTAAAACTGGTAAAAAGAGCCACATTTCCAATTATGTTCCAAACATTTTGAAATATAAACAAATTATTTTTTGGGTTTTCTTGTAGCTATACTTATTCCTACTCTCACATTTCATCATTAGTGGAGCTACCAATAGTAGATACCATCTTTTTCTTTATAAGCCATTTTTTTTGCTAATTTTCAAGATTTTTGTGTCAAATTGAAATCATACCCTCAAAGACATTTTTATAAACATTGTCACTATGAATTTCCCAATGAAATTTCATATCATTCTAATTTTGTATCTCCATTTATCTGAAAAATAAATATTTGGTTCTAAACTTTCTTTTAAACAATTTTATTCATCAATGCAACATACCGTGTGTCATTTGCTTATGTGGCAAGTGATGGGAATCCACTTGGAGCCTACGTGTATTTACTTGACACTTCCATGTCATAAACATGCATTGGGTTTGGCATATATTTCCATGGGCCATGTACCATTTACCTCTTTGCATGTATACATATGCATTTATATTTATATTTCTATGTGGGATTTTAGTGTTATTGTGTCGACGTAATTTTCCATGTGGCACATTTCCTAAGGTTGATGGGTCCGTGGGTCCTTCTTTATTACTTCCCCATAGGTTCTTTGTAGTGGTATACTGCATGGACATCTCAAAAGCATCTAAGAAATTTAGATATTGGAAGTTGATTTCCATTACCATGTATAGGGGCTCTAGAGTGGTATTATATGCGACCACCCTTTCCCATTTCCACCTATATTTAAAACAATAAATATATAGGATCTTTTCCCTAGATATCTTCCCAAACATCAATAAAAAAATCAACCAATTCAAGATTACTATACATTATAAAGCGTCCTCCCCATTGTGCAACTTTATAACCCACACGATTGTGAGGGTGCAAAGTGTCCTCCTACAATGCTCCCATTAAACTAAACCCAACAAAATACTCTTATACCAGATAAAAATTCATGTGTGAAACATGATAGAAATTCCCATGCAACTACCAATTATTTTAAAAAATGTAAGTGCAAACTATTTAAGCATACAAAACAATATGTAAACACATAGAAAATTAAACAAGTGCAACATTCAAGCATAATGATAATTTTGTAGATGAGAATAGACATAAGAATATTTATCTTGATAATCATATACACATTTGGATACATACGTTGGTTGTTCCATCTAACCATAGGCTAAACTAATCCAATTCTCTCAGTATTAGTTCACCTCCGAATTGGGTCTATTATTCCACAAGAAATAATGGCTCTTATGCCTGGCTACTATTCACTCCAAAACCCAATATCTAGTATAATTCATATTAAGTCAAATCTTACAATAATTCCAATCCACCATCTCTCTTTCCCCTTAAGTTCCACAACCCCAAAATGGGTTTCCCTTCTTTTCATGTAGTTGCTAAGGCTATCCTACGTTCCTCTAGGGATCAATCATAGGTTAGCGAGGAAATGTCTTAGGTGAGGAATCTAGGAATTCCTTCTACAATATAAGCTCTCATAGTATAAATCTCACTTTCCCTTGGGTAATTTTCTCTATAGAAAATTCACTTACAAGTATAATAGCCTAATCCTCCATGCAATTCCAACTCAAACATGATGTCATGAATACCAAATGTTAATTTTCTTCCCATCCTAGCAACACAAACTCTATTACTCTCATTTTAATAGTTGTAAAATTCTCTCTCTTCCTCTACTTGAACTTCCGTTTCTTCTTATTCCATGTATGCTTTACTCTCACACTTCCAAAATATGGTTGTACCTAGCCCATGCCTTAATAACTAGGTGAGGTGAATTTCCCACCAGCTTATTACGTGAGTGTACTTAGACCATGCTACAATAACTAGGTGAAATGAATTTCCCACCAATCCTCTTGATCTAAGCAGATATTGGTGGCCACCCACTTCTTCCTTGGGCTCAATGGTTCTCTATCGTCTTAGCAAATTTTCCATGGTTTTTTGGTCCCAAACTTTTGGGGT
This sequence comes from Pinus taeda, assembly GCA_000404065.3. NCBI lineage: Eukaryota > Viridiplantae > Streptophyta > Pinopsida > Pinales > Pinaceae > Pinus > Pinus taeda. The sequence goes on along the minus strand of APFE031755354.1, from coordinate 49,391 downwards.
TGTTTGGCCCTAAATGATTCTTTTTGAAAATTTATGGGCCAAGGGGCTATCATGGCAAGCCTTGGTCCCATTTTAAAGCTGTAATTCTTGGATAGTTCTTTCCAACGAGCTACTATGCACCCTAAAAGGAGATTGTATGCAAAAGTTTCACTCATGGGAAGTTGATGTACCAACTAACCACTTTGTGGACCACAAATATTTTGGTGCTTCATATTCTAGGGTAAGGGTTTTGGACCTATAGATTTATTTCTTTATTTAAAAATGACATTATTTCAAAATCTTGTAATAACTTTTTTTAGTGCTTGTAGTAACCATATTTCTCTCTTTAGAGAAAGCTATAACCATTATAACTAGTTTGTATTTTATAATATTATGTTATTTTATTTATTAATAGAAGTTCACTATATTATTGTGATATCTATTATATATCTCTCTGTGTGTATTTCATTTCCTTTCTTTCCTTTAATTTCATTCCTTGTACAACCCAAATCAGTGATATCATAGCAATATGCTCCTTGTTGTTTCTCAGTGAATGTCCTTAATGTGGTCAGGGTATGGAGAGTTGGGTCTCAATTTAGTTTCACTTAGGAATGAAAACTCTCACCAAATAAAGAGGCCTCCCATGGAATAAGAAAAGAGAGATGAAGAAGAAGAATATCCTATCAAGTTGTTGCTCAAATAAGCACTCATAGTTGGGGAACGAGATGATGGACAATTTTTTCTAGATCCTTTGATGAATGCTAGCAATGCCTGAGGTACCTTAAACTAGTGGAAATTTAAAAGTTGTGACATACGTCAAGGTCGAAGTTAAATTTTATATCCCCTTATTTTAAGGCCAATCTAATGCATATGCTTCAAAGAAATAGTTATCTATTAGAAGAATAATAATATGTCCATTTTTTTACAATGAAAATATCACCTTCGCGCTCTTAAAAGCCTTTCCCATGTGAAATATTAGTGGAAGGTTACTCGGAGAGACATAATGAAGATGAGTATGTGATATTCAGGGTATGATCCACTTGGGAAGATTTTTTTGATACCCTTAGGAGGAATTATACCCTGTAGGGAACTATGAAGACTAGTACATGAAATGAACAATCTTGCGACAAGAGAGAGGCTAGATGATGTTAAAATACAAGAATATTTTCCATTTTTTTTTTCTCAAATCTAGGAATCAAAGACTCCAAGTGGCACTTGGTTCTAAATTACTATAGTACTTTACATAGGTACATCCAAATGGATATGAATTTATTGGAAATATTGTCATTGGGAACTACTTATTGATATGTTGTCAAATTTGAGTAGAAAATGAAGCAGAAGACTAAGTGGGAGTTCGAGTATGCAAATACATTACAATATAAGCCTAGAAAAGGTGGCCCAAAATTACAAAAAAAATGGAAAAAGAAAGGAGATACAACCTAAATTCAATTGTCCCAAGCTATAGGAAAAGAAGGATAGTGAGAATTTGAAAAAGAGAAATGGAAAGTGGTGTGAGTTTCACAAAATCCCCTGACACAAAAATGATGAATGATGCTTGAAAAAATCATTGTTGGAGATGCTTAAAGAAAAGAAACAAACTCTGGATTAGATTCTAATGTATAACAGGATAAATGAAAACAAATCATCAATGCAAAACCTAGTGCTACCATTGTGACTACAAAGACCCAACTAGAAGAGCCATGGGAGCTTGAAGAGGGGGAGCGCCTCTTCCATTCATAGATGTGGGTGAAAGGGGCCCCTCTACATATCATTGTTAACAGTGGGAGCTAGAAGAATCTGATCTCAATTGAGGTCATCAAAATATTGAAGCTATTGATAGTTCCACACCCCCAATCGTACACCATTAATAGGTTGAGCAACGAATGAGACATCCATGTCAACCAAAAATACGCCTATCTTATTACATCAAGCCCTTTAAATATGATTTACTTTGTGATGTTTCCCCACTTAATTTTTTGATGTTTTTTAGGACAACCTTATATGTGGAAATGTCATGTTTTTTATGAGTCTCATCCTTGTAGTATCATTTTTACTCTAGGAGGGTAGCTGTATAGGGCACCAGAGGTAGTTCTAACTACTATAATTTGATTTATCTTAGCAAAAAAATGTAGAAAGGTAATATGTTAGACTACAAAGGTTTTCTTCTTCATGGTTTAGTAAGAAACTAAAGGGAATGTCCCTATGAACACCACAACCTTAATACGAGGCCTATCTCAACAACAAAATAAGGTGGACAAGATTTGAAAGACTTATAGAGATATATTTTCTCCATCTATGGGTGTGCCTCTCCAATTTTGGGTCAAACAATCAATTGACTTGATACAAGGTGCTCCTTTAGCTAATGGCCACATTCGACCTAACTCCTCACCTTACAAAATTCCAATTGTGTTGATGATGAATAAGGATGGCACATGGGGACTCTGTATTGATTATAGATCCCTAAAAAAAATCATTATCAATAATAGATAATCAATCCCCTAGATTGATGATATTTTTTATTAGACTAAGGGTTCCAAGTTCTTAAGTAAGATTGATTTGTAGTTAGGCTACCACCAGGTTCCAATTAATCAAACTGATGTACAAAAGGAAATATTCAAATATAAATAAGGCATTTTTGAGTGGTTTTTCATGCCCTTTGGATTAAATAATTCTTTAATAATGTTCGTGAGGATTAATGATGATATCTCATACGTGACCACAAAATATTTTATGGTTATATATTTAGAAGACATACTCATCTTCAACAGAACTTGGGAAGAAAATTTGCATCACATTAAGTAGGGCCTGAGCATCTTGCAGCAACACAAGTTTTATTCCAATCTAGAGAAATACTTATTTGGGTAAGTATTTTAATATTTAGGATTCATCATATATGAACATGGGGTGCATGTGGACTTAGATAAGATCCAAGTCATTATGGATTGACCAATCCAGATGACTCTAACAAATCTCCATAGCTTCTTGGGCCTTACTAAATTCTACTGAATGCATGTGTTGGGGCTCTCTCATATCTATTAAAACTTAAGTCAAGTTGCCGAGGGTATATCTAAAGAAAATTTTTCCCAGTTTGAGTCACAATGAAAAGCATTCAAGGATCTAAAACACCGTCTCTGCTTTACACTAGTTCTCGCGTTGTTGGACTTGAAATATGAATGAGATTACGATAGATGCCTTTGATTATGCTATTAGTGCAGTCCTTAGTTAAAAATGGAATTTGGTGGCCTATAACATTAGAATCACTCTATGATACTATACAAAGATAAGCCACCTATGACAAGGAGATGTACTATGTTGTACAAACACCCTGATATGGAAGCATTATGTTTGTGGGAAGGAGATGATCATCCACACTAATCACATGCCTCAACGATTCATGTAGACACAAGGAGAGTTATAGAATAACATTAGAAATGTTCCACATACTTGTAGCAATTCTAGTTGAACATCAAATACAAGAAGAGAAACATTAATCATGTTACAAACTGCCTTAGTTAGCCCCTAGTCATGGCACTAACCATAGTTCTGAACTCTTGTGGGCATGAGATCTCTAGGTGAACACAATTATAGAGTAGAAAATCTAACTTTTCTACCATATATCAAATGTTGGTCATAGCAAAAAAAAGTTCCAATCTTTCACCTCCAAGATGCACTCTTGTGCTACATGAGCCACCTTTGTGTTTGTAACAACCTCAGGTTAAAAGTTCATGTAATAAAGCTAATAAAGGAAAAATAAGACCAAGTTAATGGCACACTTATTCCAAGTTGAATTTACGGAAAAACATCCTAATGGGTGTTCATTTGGTTTATTATTTCTAAGGGGAAATTGGAAAAGGAAATGGAAAAGGATTTGGAGGCAAAGAGGCATTAATTGACATTTTATTTATGAAAATAAATGAAATTAGGAGAAAAGAAAGGTGTAAGGTCACAGGGTGCATGTGAGGAGGAAAATAATGGAAATTGAAGAAAATAGAGGCCTCATTGATAAAATGGATTCTTGGAATCAGTTCACAACCTTTTGTCAGTTCAATTTTGGAGCTCTCTCTCTATTCTCTCTCTCTCGTACACTTGCACACATAGAGCATTCTTGGAGCACTCTAGCATTGGAGGAAGCAAGGTAAAGGAAGGACAAGAAATCAAAGGGAAGCAAAGTTCAAGCAAGGGAGAGTGGGATCAAGCGGCTACAACAAGATTAATTGTAGGTATCAGGTTGCATGTATGATTTCCTTGATAGTTTTGGCATGCATGGTACATGCATGTGTATATTTGGTTCTCTTGTTGTCATTGACATGAGTTTTCCTAGGTGTGGCAGTGTTTTTAAGCCTTGCCTTGTCATTTTCGAATAGCCATGGTGTTATGGGGTTTCTATTATTGGTTGAGATGGATTTTCGAATGGTTTCAAAACTAAGTGAGGTGGTCTCAAGGAAGAAACACAAGGCTTAGGAATCCCTAGACCGATAAAGGTGGGATTGCGGTAAAGCCTGATTGTGTATGCCCTTGTTAGGCCTAGGAATCCTCAACTGGTGAATGGTGGGATACACAGTAAATCTTAGAGGGTGGAGCCTCGTTGGGCCTAGGAATCCTTTGATCGGTAATGGAGGGATACACGATAAATCCTAGAGGTGGAGATAGACAAATTCCTCATGATTTATGTGGAGAAATACGAAGGCATCCATGCTTGTATAGACCTAGTGATCCATGGACTAGTATATGGTGGGAATTCGGTAAAGCCTGGTAAGGTTTGTTTCTTGTTTGGGCCTAGGAATCCCTTGGCGAGATTGTGATAAAGCCTAGATGTATAGATGAGGGCTTGGACCTAGGAATCCCTTGGTGGATAGTGGTAAAGCCTGAGGAAGCCCTGGTTGGTTTTTTATAAGTCCCACATTCATGCTTGGAATATGGCACATGGGTGATTGGATGAAATAAAGATTTGGTTCAGCCCAATCTATGGTCAGGTGGTATGTGGAAGTCCCTGAATTGGTTGGATTTTGCATATGTTAATAAGAGCTCCTTTCCTCTTGTGTATTATGTGTAAAGGTGTTTGTTATTATGTGGTTATAATGTTTGTTCTATCGTTGTTATTCTACTAGTTATATGTTGGTTATAAGCATGGTTTTATGATAGATCTTAGTCATGGATCTCATCGTTTTGATTAGTAAATGAAATGTTAATGAATGCATGCCATAATAGATGATAATAAAAATATTGTGAGAGGGCATCAAAACTTCTTGATGATTATCAAATACGTATGAAGTCTCTATGCTGATATGTGTTTTATGACCTATAGATTACACATTCATGATGTGTTTGACGAAATGTCTATCATGGCTAGGCCTTATTAGGTCAATTCCTTGTTCAAGTTTTCCTTTAGAGGCCTTGTCATCATGTTGTTTATCATTTCTAAAAGTTTCATGAAGTTATAAGCAGAGGCATAAGTCTTGGCCCAGAAAAAGTGGCTCAAAATTTAGTATCACTGGCATAGAACTGTCTAAAAAAGGTCACAGTCGCATGGAGGCCTTGTTGTGGGAGTGAGGCGATGGTCCCAGTCGTATGGAAGGATTGTCATGGGAGTGACAAGGGGTCTAGTTCAATCAAGAAGAAATTTCTCTCAGGGTTTGGACACATGGAGGGGTTGGTTGGCTCCTAAAGGTTCTGTAACTCCCGAGGAAGGTTAGTTTGATTTTGGTTTGTCGATTCCACTTCCTTAATTATACTTGGGGAGTTGAATCACATCATAGTAACTCTTCGTCACATGTTTACCCTAGTGGATTAGTTAGCTTGGGTAAATATGGGAGGAGGGTGTTACAGAGTGGTATCAGAGCATGGTTCAACCGTTGGACTGGATGGGCAAATTGTAGTTGTCATGCATGCATGTAGGTTGTATATGTGTTTGTTATGTAATTGCTTGATGGTGGTCATTATAAAAAATGTGTTGTCATGTAGAAGCTGATGATGTTTTTTTTGGGATGTGCTTTTCATGAATGCATTTTGATTGTATATGCATTTGTTATGCTTGTCAATGTCTATATGTTGTTATGCATGCATTGTCATGGTTATGGCTATGCATGCATGGTAGGTTAGGCATGCATCATGGTGGTCATTATGTAGTTTGTGTCATCATGATTTTGTTGGTACGTTATGATGCTAATGTGTTGGCTGAGATAGAGCGGGAGATGCAGATCATCAAATCTAGGTTGCAACATTGGACCTCAGGGTAAGAGAAGTTCACCATGCATGTTTATATGGTGGGTATGCAGGTATGTTGGTTAATGGTTGTTATAAGAATTCGAGTTATGTACATGTCTGTCAGTCTATGGTGTTGTAACCTAAAGATGTTAGTTAATCAATGTGATCATATGTACATGAGTCTGTTAGCCATGAAGGATAGTAACTTGTTGTTATATAAATTGCGGTCATATGCATGATGATTATGGTCATTGCATTTAAGATCTTGATGTTATATGTATAATGCTAATTTGGATTGGCTTATGTATATGGTAATGCTTATGATATTTAGGTATGAGTCAATATACTTGTGATATTGTGTCATATTAATCTAGACTGACCCATGCAGATGTGATAGCCTCCCCTGGGATACATTCAGGTATGAGTTTGATTATGTCATCTATTTGGCTTATCTGACATGGTATGTTTACATGTTGTTTGTATGTTTGAGTTATTACATGATATGAGTATGTGTCTATGAGATTTATTGAAGAAATTATCTTGTTTTAAGATGGTTGTACTGACAGATATGTGCTGAGACAATGGATATGCACTTGAGCATAAGTAGGTGCTAGTTGTAGTATTGTGATTAATGACTGTGAGTTGACCGTTGATTAGGACATTGTTGTTAGTCTTGGTAAATTTTGATTTCAAATTAATATATACAATGTATTGATATTTGGAACATGTGACTAACATGTGTGAATAGCTGTAGGGCCACATGCTTGGTATTAGCATGACAAGGTAACCATTGATTTGTTTATATAATTAATAGTTGGGTGATTTGATAGTAAATAGTAAGACTCAATTGCAACAGGGAAGGAGTTAAAAGAAATGAATTGGGTGAGAATTCATTTGGTTATGTTTGGAAACCACAATTCCAAATGAATGAGTGCTTTGCATGAATACAAGAAGTCTTCTTAGCCTAGATTTTGTCAGACATTATGTGGATATATGTTATATTCCTAAACATTTATTTGAAAGGTATAACAACTGGTTTTCAGTTATGGATGGATTCATTAAGGGAATGGAGTCCCTTGAGAGACGATATATGTATGAGTTCAGTTACAGGTTAGTGTGTTGGGTACAACAAGGTAAGGTGACTGGTATATTCTTATATTTATTTATACATTAATAGTTGCGTGGTTATGGAAATATGATGTAGGGGATTGCATGGCAAAAGACACTACCATGAAATCTTGAAGAAGGCTTGGGTTGAGATTTCCTTGGGAACCATGGGGAATTGATTCATGCTGTTTATTGATTATTTTTGCTTTTGATCTTTTGTGTTTGTTTTTGATTGATTTATAGTTTTGTTTATGTCTCGTGTATGGCCATACCACTTTGTTTATGGTGTTGTACTGTTATTTGATTTTCATGGTTTTCTTCTTGTTTATTTCTTGTTCTTGCCTTTTGTGTTTTGAGAGTCTTGGGATTTGGTTGGGGAAAGAGGAAATTTAGTGGAGCTTGGGGAGATCTGAATGAAATCCAATAGGTAATGTAAGGCCCAGATGAAGCTCACTACATAAGTAAAGGAAATTGAAGGAAATAATATGAAAGCTAGTTGGGTTGGTTGGGTCCATTGGGATAAAATGATGGTGGAAGGACAATCATGAGAAATGTAACATGAAAGGTAGAGTAAATGGACCTAAGGTATCAAATGCCTTATTGGGAACTATTGTTCTCAATGTTGTGCATGAATAAAGGGAAGGTCTCTTAACTTAGATATTATGATATTTGGTAATTATGTTATGATCATGATTATGCTGATGCCTTTATATGTATACATGTATGTATGTATGTTTTTGTTTGACATGGCCGTGATAGATCATGATCATTTTATGATAATGTTTGTATGTACATGTATATGTCATTCTCTGGCAGGGTCATCAAGGATCATGCTTATGGAGGAATGATTTCTTATGTAGGTGAATGACATGAAGAGGTTCCAGGTCTTATGAGGAATCAAGTGGGAAGAGTGGCCCTAAAAAATATATGAGGTCAGTATCATGTGGATATGAATTGATATTATTTTATTATATTATGTCCATGTTATGGCAGGTAATGAGAGGGGTACATCAGCGGAATGAAAGCAATGTGATCTATGGCATGCTGGGGCAAACATGGATGCTGGAAAGACACTAGAGGCAAGGTTGCCTGGTAGAGACAATGTAGTCTTTGGATGTGCAATACTACTACTATTGTGTATATGTTGTTTATGCAGTGTTGGTATCATATGGTGTTGTGTGCATGTTGCATATGTGATGCTGTGTACACATGTCATGGTGTGCTTGTTGTACATTTGGTGCTATGTACATGTGGTGTTGTGTGCATGATTGTACATGTGGTGCTATGTGCATGTGGTGTTTTGTACATGTTTTACATGGGGTGATGTGTGCAAATGGTGTTGTGTACATGTTGTGCATGTGGTGTTGAGTACATGTCGTGCATGTGGTGTTATGTACATGTTGTGCAGGTGGTGTTGTGTACACATTGTGCAGGTGGTGCTGTGTAAATGTGGTGTTGTGTACACGTAGTACCATGTACATGTTGTACACATGGTGTTTTTGTACATATGGTATTGTGTACATATCATACATGATGTGTTGCATACATGTGGTAATATGCTATGTATAGTCCTTGTATCGTGACATGTCTATTCATTGTGTTGTACTCTCTATACATATATGTATTGTGTGGTGTTGTACATTAGGTGCAGGTGTATGTGTTTTGTTGTACACCGAGTGTAGCTGCATGTGTTGTTTTGTACGTCAGGTGTAGGTGTATTTGTTGTGTTGTACGTCGGGTGTAGGTGTATGTGTTGTATGCTGGGTGTAGGTTTATGTGTTGCATGGTGCTGTATGCCGTGTGTGGTGTAAAGTATGTGTATGCGTATGTGATTGAAGAGGAGAAACATTGGGTTCTTGTCGGGTTTGGTAACTGATCCAATGAGGGTAAGGAAAGACAAAGGTAGAAGAAAAAGACAAATTAAAGGATAAGTATCAATGTTTTATTTAAATTTTTATTATGCATGTGATCTATGATTATTATTTATGATGGTTACATGTGATATATGATTTTGGTTTATGACGGTTGATTTTTGAGCTAACCGAATGTGATATGTTTATACATGATGTTGATCAAAAAACTAGTTTGACTTGTTGTGACAGGAAGTGAACATAATGTTGAAAATAATACTAAGAGGGGGGGTGAATCAGTATTATCAAATCATTTATTAATCAAATTTGTATATGCTACTTCAGTTATGGGAAACTGCATATATACGCTACTGTGTCTAGATAAACCAACGTATATCAGTAAGCTTGTGATTCATTAAATGTTGATCTTTAATCAGTGCATCAGAACTTTATTAACCATAAGAACAGTAAACAGGTGCAGTAAAACAAAACAGATCATCACACACATGGACATAGGATATAAGGTGGAAACCAATGTGGGTGAAAACCACCTGCTGCAATTCGTCTCTATCTTCTTTTAATAAGAAACTTCTTTTTACAATATTTTTGTATTGGTGCAGTCTTATACCAGTACACAGGCTCCTACCTACAGAAGGCTACTACCTTCTCTCGTTCTCCAGCTTCTCTTGGAAGGGAGCTACAACCCCCTTAGCTCTTGTACTAGTTGAAGTACTAGTACATAGGTGCTGACCTACAGAAAGCTACAACCTTTCTTCCAGGGACCACGTTTCATAAGTTTTCAGACTAGATCCATCAATGACAATAATCAAACATCAAATACATCTGTATCAACCAATCTCCTTTGCATCAATCAAAAATCTAAATCAACCAATTACTTCCCAGAATACATAAAAAGTAACCAGAAACCAATCCTCAACCCAAAACACTATAGCAATAAACAGAGGTAGATAAAACATATTTCATGAGACGTACGCTACTTCAATATGTAGAACCTGTGTGCATACGCTTTTGTATTAGGGCCAACCAGCGTATATGCAGTTTATACTTACTTAAACAACGTGTATACGTGCCTCTGCTGTGCCGAACTTGCGTACATATCTATAAAAGATAATTTACCCTTTTCACTTATTTAGACATCAATTATACCCAGATTATCAGATTTATAGATCAAGTCATGCACCAAATATAACAGACAAAATTACACAAAGATACTACTATTCAAGCCTTAAGATCTTGACCCAACAATAGAACTTATCCTTCTTCTTACACCTAGGTTCCTCCTTGGTTCAGATCCAGCTGTGCACCATAACCCAATTCTAGATCTTGCTCTTCATAAGATATTCAATGCTTGAGTAAAATCACTTTGCCTAATGATCTCCTTCCCCTTTTATAGTCTTAGGCCTTACTCAATACCATGGTCCAAAACCACTTAGAACCAATACTATCGACCCAATACCTGGTTTCAACACGTCGTACCAGATACCATGGACCAAAGCCATAGATCCAAATACCAAGGACTAAATGCCATGGACTAAAATAAGTTTTCCCACATGTACATGCTTTTTCGTGCATGAAAGTGCATGCATAGGTATAAACGCCTTTTGATCGTCGAACCCGCATGTATATGCGACTTAGATAGGAGGAACCTACGTATATCTCTTTTTCCTTCATTCTGAGAGCCTGAATTGTGATCTATCATTTGAGTGAGTTTCCATCAAGGACAACACCTCTGTCATAGCGCCAAACCTATGTCATAATGCCAACAATCTCCCCCTTTGGAATTGATGGCAATCCCAAGTCACTCAAAGTCATTCTCCCCCTTTGTCATCAAGTGAAAAGTGTTATGCTCCCCCTGAGTGCATGCTAAAATCTCTGCTCTACTATGCTGTCCATGCCCCCCCGACCATAGGCAAGGTCTGTAAGAAGATGTTCTACAAGAAGAAACATGACTTTATACATCATAAATGACCTTCCTATCACCAAAGACTCATACATACATCCATCTCCCAACCAAGTGGGGATATACCAATATTGACTCATCCACCCAACCAAGTGGGAATACACCAAAGGTTTACACACATGATAAAACAAGATCATTACATCATTCATCCCAAGCATAGTGGGGAAACCAAAGTAGGCTGTTACATGACCTTGATAAGAAGAGAAATACATGACATAGAGATGAAATATCTATAAAAAGACTATGATAGTCATCAACAACTATCATCAGCAGCATCTGTCAATCATCATTCAGACCGGCAACCATGTTCTCCCTCTGTAACTGTTCCACCTGAAGCCAAAAACAACTGTGAAATTGAACCATCATCTTCTAAGATAATGCCAACAATGCATTATTAGAAGAATATATGCTACCCCTGTACCTGCCAGATGGTATCTGTCAGACCCATATCAGACTCTTTTCATCCTGAGCCTGGCCCACTATTGTCTTCAAACCAACATATACGCGACTGTATCCACATAAAACGGCCTATGTACGCAGATCCTCCTCATGAAACTCGCGTACAACCACTTTTCTCTGAGACAGACAAGTTTCAACAACAAGATGATGCATCAACTACTCCCAACTTCTGTCTGAGGTATTCAAATGTCTCCCTGGGCAGTGGTTTGGTGAGTATATTAGTAACCTAATCCTTGGAGGGAACATACTCCAATTTGACCTTTTGTTCAAGCACTTGTTATCGGAGAAAAAAATATTTGATAGGTATGTGCTTGGTCTTTGAAGGCATGATAGGATTCTTTAAAATATTGATTGCACTTGTATTATCACAAAAAATGGAGATAGGTGGAGTACAAGTGATTTGAAAATCTTGCAAAGTTTGCATCATCCAAAGGAGTTGTGTGCAGCAAGATGCAACAACCACATATTCCGCTTCAGCTGTAAATAAAGCAATTGAACTTTGTTTCTTGCTGAACCAAGATACTAATTTGGAACCCATAAAGAATGCACCACCACTAGTGCTTTTTCTGTCATCTATGCTTCCTGCCCAGTCTGCATCTATATATGCATGAAGTGTGATATCTGTATCTCTAGAATACCATAAGCCATAGTTTTGTGTTCCTTGAAGATATTTGAAAATCATTTTAACTGCCTGAATATGTGCTTCTTTTGGATTGGCCTGGAATCTTCCAACTAGTCCCACTGCATGCATGATGTCTGGTCGGGTACCTGTCAGATAGAGCAGACTACCAATCATGGATCTATAGGTTGGTTGATGTACTGCTACTGAATCGTCATTTGCGCTGAGGCTGCATCCTATTACCATAGGGGTACATATTGGTTTTGAATCTTCCATGCCATATTTATTCAAGATCTACTTGAGGTACTTGGTTTTTGATAGAAAGATACCGTCTTTATTTTGTTGGACTTGTAAACCAAGAAAATGTGTCAGCTCACCAAGTAGGGACATTTCAAATTCTTTCTGCATCACCAAAGCAAATTTTTGATTCATGGCTTCTTCATTGCTACCAAATATAATATCATCAACATACACAACAAGTATTAGCAATTTATCATTATCAATTTTTATATATAGATTGCTATCTGTTGATCCTTTTGAAAAGCCTTGTTGATGGAGGTATTTGTCCAAACGAAAATACCAAGCCCTTGGAGCATGTTTAAGACCATAGAGTTCCTTCTTAAGTCTGCGTACAAGTTTTGGATCATTTCTAAGGAAGAATCCATCTGGTTGCTCAATATACACTTCTTCTTCTAAGTCTCCATTTAAAAAGGCATATTTTACATCCATTTGAAATACTTTGAACTTCTGAAAGCTAGAAAGAGCAAGGAACATTCTTATGGCTTCAAGTCTTGCAACCGGTGCAAAAGTTTCTTCAAAGTCTATACCTTCTTGTTGAGCATACCCTTTACAAACAAGTCTGGCCTTGTTCCTAATAACATCTCCATTTTCATTCAACTTGTTTTTGAATATCCATTTTGTCCCTATGACATTCTTATCATTTGGTCTAGGAACCAACTTCCAGGTATTATTCTTTTCAATCTACTCAAGTTCTTCATTCATGGCCTTGACCCAGCATTCATCTTTGCATGCTTCTCTTAAATTTCGTGGTTCAGTGGAGGAAAGCAATGCTAGATAGCTTGAAGCTTCTGAGATAGTTCTTCTTGTGTGTACACCAGCCTCTTTCTGCCCCAAAATTTGAGTTTCTGGATGATTCTTCTGAACGTACCTGGATGGAGTCTTTTCTTCTACCCTTATTTGTTCTTCTGGTGCCTCATAGGTTTCTTCTTCATCATAAGTCTGATTTGATGTTGAAGGATAGTCTTCATCATCTTCAAAATCTTTGGATTTTACCTGCCTAGGAATGTTTCCTTCTTCATCAACCACTACATCAATACTTTCAACAATTTTTCCAAGTATTTTATTGTAACACATATATCCTTTACTGTGGGGAGAGTAACCAAGGAGAATGCCTTCATCTACTCTAGGTTCAAGCTTGCTAAGGTTTTCATCAGTCCTTTTGATGTAACATTTACTTCCAAACATTTTGAAGTATTTTGCCATAGGAGTCTTACCATACCAAAGTTCATGAGGAGTCTGAGTGTTGTTTACCCGGACATTTGTCTTGTTGAGAATAGTAACGGCAGCAAATGCAGCTTCACCCCAGAAGGTTGCGGGAGTTCCAGACTCATCAAGCATAGCACGAGCCATTTGTTGAACTGTCCTGTTCATCCTTTCCACTACTCTATTTTGCTGAGGAGTCCTTGCAGTAGAGAATTCCCTTCTTATTCCATGTTCTTCACAGAAATCAAAAAAATCATTCGAGGTAAAATCCCCTCCTCGATCAGACCTGACGCATTTTATTTTGTGATCTGATTTGTTTTCAACCAAGGCTTTGAATGCTTTGAACTTTTTGAAAGCTTCGTATTTATGCTTCACAAGTCCTATGCAACACATCCTAGAAAAGTCGTCAATGAACAATATGTAGTATTCTTCTCCTTGAGGAGACCTTTTCCTGGATGGACCACATACATCAATATGGACAAGTTCAAGTGGCCTACTAGCTGATCCTTCCTTCTCAAGGAAATTAGTTCTAGTTTGCTTACCAAATTGACATGATTTGCATATTGTATTTTCTGGAATTCTGATGTCAGGGAGGTCACGAACCACCTGATATTTGCATGCTTTCTTTATCTGAGAGAAGCTTTGATGCCCCAATCTTCTGTGCCATAGCCAGTGTTCATCATTCTTGATTAGAAAGCATTGTTGTTGTCCTCCCTTGAGTATCTATAAGTTATTTGGAGTTCTTATGCCTTTGATCATTGTTTCTCCTGTATCAAGTTTACAAACAATACATCCATTTGATCGAAATATTACCTCATTTCCTTGATCACACATTTGACTGACACTCAATAGATTATGCTTTAAGCCATCAACATACATAACATTTCTAGCTTTGACCTTTTCTTTCAAAAGAATAGAACCTTTACCTTTTATGAGAGCAGGGGTGTCGTTTCCAAATGAGACCTTCCTTTCCTTTTCTAAGGTACTATATGACTGAAGTTTTTCTTTATCACCTGTCATATGTTTCGAGCATCCACTGTCGATGTATCAATAATTTTCCTGCCCTTCCGCATATAAGGCTATAACACATCTTTCTGGTAGCGGTTCTTTCTTTCTCCATGTTTTGGGACTCAATGAAGCTTTCTCCTTCTGAGTTGTTTGCCGAAACCTACTCCTACATTCAGAATCTTAATGACCAAAGTTGTTACAAATAGAACATTCTATTACATCTTCAACAGAAAAAAAGTTATTGTAGGTCCTTTTCATGATCCTAGTCATACTCCTTTGTTTTTGAGCTTCTCTAGTCATGATGGTCTTGTAGGCAACACATTGAGCAACTTTGTGTCCAAAGTTATGACAAGAGAAACATTGGCCATTGAAGAAATTCCTGCGATTATCAAACCTACCGACCAAATGATTGTAGTTTCCATTGACATCCATTCTTGAGGCAAATTGAGAATGATTTACCTGCAGTTTTTTGTAGCTTCGGTTCATCCTTGAAGTAGATTGTCCCTGATTTACCTGGTGATCTACATTATGCCTTTGCTGTCGATTGTCAACCTGTTCACTTCTCCTTGCTGCATCAAGATAACTTTTGGAGGTGGATGGCTTCTGTGCTTGAGATGGTTCCTCAGTGTATCCAAGACCTATCTTGATTAGAGGAGAACGTTGCACTTTGATAATCTCATCTAAAGTTTCAGATCCTTTAGCAAATCTAAGATTAAGAGCTTTTGTTTTCTCAATATCTTTTCTAAGTCCCACAATTTCACATTCTAACTTTTCATTGTGTTTTTCCCTTTCAGCAAGTTGGAATGTCAGAGTATTTATAATTATATTCTTTTCTTATAAACATATTTTAAGTTTAGAAATTTCTTCATAAAGACCTTCTTCATCTATAGCATCCAAGAAATCATCATCTTCAAAAGCCATCAAAGGTCTATAATCATTACATTGTTCATCTTCATCACTATTTGAGAATCCATCACTGTCTTCATGTGTATAATAGCTCTTCTTACTTACATTCTATTTTCTGTTCCATCTAACTGGTTCCTTACCTTTGTCAAGCTTATCTTTATGAGGACACTTGGCTGCATAGTGACCAACTCTTCCACAAGCAAAGCATTTAAAAGGTAGCTTACCTCTGAATCTTCTAGAACCTCGTTGAAGGTTCTTGACAAAGTTTGATTCTTCCTCTCCTTATGACATATGTCCTGACTCATTTTATTCTCTTTTTTGTGAGGCTTTGAATGCAGATTCTCTCATGTCCGATGGTCTCCCTTTTCTCATTTCGAAAGCAGATAGGATTCCGTGTAGCTGTGACATGGTAATGCTCTATAGATTCTGCTTTTCTTCTATGGCAGAAACTTTTGATTCAAACTTAGAAGACAAAGATCTTAGAACCTTTTCAACCAAAGTAACTTATTTTATCTCTTCACCCAAGTTTTTCATACAATTAACAATCTCATCTATACGTAAGAAATAATTAGCCACACTTTCATCATTGTGCATTCTAAGATTTTCATATTGAATTCTGAGAGTTTGTAGTTTTGTGCGTTTTACCTGGTTGTCTCCTTCATAACTTAGAACGATCTTGTCCCATATTTCTTTTGTGGTTTTGAGCTGCATAACCTTGACAAATTCTGATTGACATAAACTCCCTAATAGAGTATTGACAACCTTTGCATTTGTTTCATACTGCTTCTTACCGGCAGTATTCGTAGGAGTTGCTGATGGAAATACGTATCTTGTTTCCACGATATCCCAAACTTCTGTGCCAAGAGATTGAAGATAGGTTGTGATTCTCTCCCATCAAAGGTTGGTGGCCTGATAGATGCCTCCTTTTCGTAGTTGCTCATGATGATAGATCTTCCTTCAAGCGATCAAGCTTCTTCTAAAGGACCTGGCTCTGAAACCAATTGTTGAAAATAATACTGAGAAGGGGGGTGAATCGGTATTATCAAATCAGTTATTAATCAAATTTGTATACACTACTTCAGTTATGGGAAACTGCATATATACGCTACTGTGTCTAAATAAACCAGCGTATATCAGTAAGCTTGTGATTCAATAAATGTTGATCTTTAATCAGTGCATCAGAACTTCATTAACCATAAGAAGAGTAAACAGGTTTAGTAAAACAAAACAGATCATCACACACATGGACACAAGATATAAGGTGGAAACCCAATGTGGGTAAAAACCACCTGCTGCAATTCGTCTCTATCTTCTTTTAATAAGAAACTTCTTTTTACAATATTTTTGTACTGGTGCAGTCTTATACTAGTACGCAGGCTCCTACCTGCAGAAGGCTACTACCTTCTCTCGTTCTCCAGCTTCTCCTAGGAGGGAGCTACAACCCCCTTAGCTCGTGTACTAGTTGAAGTACTAGTACGTAGGTGCTGACCTGCAGAAGACTACAACCTTCTCTTTCTTCCAGGGACCACGTTTCATAAATTTTCAGACTGGATCCATCAATGACAATAATCAAACATCAAATACATCTGTATCAACCAATCTCCTTTGCTTCAATCAAAAATCTAAATCAACCAATTACTTCCCAGAATACATAAACAGTAACCAAAAACCAATCCTGAACCCAGAACACTATAGCAATAAACAGAGGTAGCTAAAGCATATTTCATGAGACGTACGCTACTTCAATATGTATAATTTGCTTGCATACGCTTTTGTATTAGGTCCAACCAGTGTATATGCGGTTTATAGTTACTTAAACAGTGTGTATACGTGCCTCTGCTGTGCCGAACCTGTGTACAGATCTATAAAAGATAATTTACCATTTTCACTTATTCAAAAATCAGTTATACCCAGATTATCAGATTTATAGATAAAGTCATGTGCCAAATATAACAGATCAAAATTACACAAAGATACTACTATTCAAGCCTTAAGATCTTGACCCAACAATAGAACTTATCCTTCTTCTTGCACTCAGGTTCCTCCTTGGTTTAGATCTAGCTATGCACCATAACCCAATTCTAGATCTTGCTCTTCATAAGATATTCAATGCTGGAGTAAAATCAGTTTTTGATGCAGGAGCATCAAGACCTTTTTCTCCATCTGTAAATATGGGGCGTGATAATGTTAATTTGTAAATATGGGGTGTGATGATTTTTAATATTTTATTAATTAATTTGAATTAAATAGGAGAAGGTGAGGATTTATGTAAATATCCTTTTATTAATAAAAGGATATGAGGAAATTTAATGAATTGAAGGATTTTAGGGATAAACACCTATCCTGTAGGGATGTTGAGAGATTTAGGGGTTGTTGAGGATTTTAAGAGATTGAGCATTTAATTAAGTGATTTTGTTTAATTTGTATAAATAGGAGGGCTTTTTGTGAGAAAAAGAGATATGAGAGGATTGAGAGCAGCTTGATCAGCCAAGGCTGTAAGCCTCTGGCAAATAGTAAGGGGCCATGAACATTGGATATTTGGCCAGGAAGGAAAATTTGTACTGTAAGTATTTGGTGTGTTAATACAGTGTTTGGTTTTTTTTCTGTATGTTCATTATCGAATTGTGTAAAATTAAATTTGGTGTGAATAAAAGGGAATTCGATCCTTTTAAGTTCTGGAATATTAAAACTGTAAGGAATTGAGTTTTAGTTCCTGTGGAAGGAGTTTAACATTGCAGAATCTTATTAAACTGAATCGATTGCTCGATCTTCAATTAGTAGTTATGGTGGTAAAGAAAGTATTTTCGCCTTTCTAGTTTGATTGGGTTATATATCCTGGGTAAGAGAATTGAAATTAGTTCATGAGATTGTAATGAATTGCATAAAAAAATGAGATTCGATTTGACATAACACAGAGTCAATTCAGAAAGAGGATAGTTGAATGAGAATTATGGATCCAATCTCATTCCTGTTATGAGTTATGTTGGGCGCAGGTGCAATGTTTAAAAAAAATCTCTGTTTGTAATTAAAAAGGGTGCAGGTGAAGGGTTAAAGTCTCTGTTTGCAATGAGAAAGGCGTAGAAGTCAATCTAGGCAATTTTAAATTGTATAGTTCTGATGAATAAAATCTATGATTAATTGCCAGATTCATTGAGAATCGATCCCATGAAAATCTTAGTGCTGGAATGAAAGTTTAATAGCATTTTTATCTGAAGTGGTAATTCGTATGGTCGGTAGTCATTGGAAAAGGACGCAGGAATACATGCACTGGAACTGCAGCTACGTGGACCCAGAGGTTGAAAGGTGCAACATTGCAGGTAATTGACAGCCTATTGAACAATTTAAAACGTGGAATGAACTGTTGCTAAAGTCGATGTGTGAAGGGCGAAAGTCTGAATTCGAATGCAGTGATTCGATTCAAAGCTATTGTGATGGAACGCTGAGAGAAGCAGCTGTATTGAATCGAATTTGGTTCAGAGATTGAAGAAATTGGGATTAATAGCAATTAATCATGAAGGGCGTTGTTGATTGAATGCAGTTGAAGGCGTGATAAACTGTTGCAGTGGAAAAATCAATGTGTATCAAGATCGATTAAGCCTTTGTTGTAGCGTTAAATTGATGTTTGCTGTGTGTCGAACTGAATTTGTGAATGTAGCCTTCGATAAGTCATAATAATTGTGTTAAATGTGTTCAGATGTTATTTGGTTGCGTGATGAAAACGCAGGGAAGAAGCAATGGAGCGTTTTTTTCTGGACGTTGAAGAATGTATCGGTTCAATGAAATCGATCACCAGAGTTAAAAAGAACAAAGTTTGGATAATCCAGAAATAACATGCCGGAAGGTGCGACCCAGAGTTGATTAAAGTCTGATGAAATAAATCTGAATTGACAGCAGTGTTGTAGGCGCAGTTTGCGGAGTATGTGAAAAGGTTTGTATATGTTCAAATGAGGAAAAGATCCTGGGTATGGCAAGTTCTATGATTGCGTCAATGCCTGTTGGTATCAAATAGAAATGTTGTGATTGTTGTGCGTTAAATTAAAGAACCAGACGGGCTGCGCACTGTATAAAGAATGAACACATTCAGTTCTCCATTTTAATGTAAAAAGGGTTTGCCAGTTTGATATTCCGCATTCTAAAAGAACAGAGTTTTTCTAATTGAGTCGATTGTAATTTGGAGCAGACTTGCCACAGGTGTTTCGGTGCATCTGGTTTTGGTGTTTTGGTGCATCAATTTTGGTATCAGAGCTTGGCTCTGTTGAAATGAAGAATGTTTTTTTTTCTAAATAAAGACAGAAGGTTTGTTGAACTGAATGGAAAGCGTTAAGCTGTAGGGTAATTTTATATGCTTTGATTAAGAAAAAAATCCAACTGCTAATCTACATGACTGTGCGGTAATTTAGAACAGTAGCAGTTTTAAGTCGATCTCATCTATGGATAATTTTGATGCGCTGTTCTATGTGGATCAATACTGTGATTGTTAATTGCAGAAATCGATGGGATTATAATTATTTGCAGCTTGTTTGAAAGTTTTAAATAGAGTGCAGACTTAATTACAGTTCAGTGGCAACAAGAGCGTGGAGTGAAAACGCTGGTGCAGGGGACGAGTTTATTATCAAAGGTGTCAGGACAGAACTGCAGAAGTGATGAGATTGAAGTACAGGTAAACGAAAAGACAAGATCAGACTGAGATCTTGAAGGTAAGGTGATCTGGGTTTATTTGAATTTGAAGATTGTAGTCTTTGCATTAAAGCAAAAGTATTTTTGCAACTCCCAAAAGGAAAATCCATAGAAGACATGTTTAAAATTGCTAACAAAAAATTGGTGAAAGCATAGGTGTGGCAGAACCTTGAGGAAATCCAATAGAGATTGGATAAGGAAGACAATTGTGAACAGGCAGATGAGTTGAAGCGAGGAAGAGCAAAGAAAAGTGCTCAAAGGAGGTTCTGGAGATAGAGAACCAATTGCTTGCCAAAAGACCGAGTGAGGAGGGCTTGGTGAGGTAAGTGGCGGCAAGATAGGGCTTGCTGCTGAAGAGGCTTTAGTACAACTCATAGCAAGTGAGTGAGGAACTCATAGAGATGGAAAGGATGATGACTAGTGACAGTCGTCACAAAGGTTCTGAAATAAACCACAACAGAGGACAAAAGGAGAAGGATGCCAAAGCAATTGGCATACAGAGAAAGTTAAGCAAAGAGGAATATGAAAGGGAGAACGCTGAGATAGCAGTTCAACTTGAGGTGTTAATGGAGATGTTGCAAAGAAATGAGGAAAACCAGAAGCATGGTTATGTCATAAGAAAGAAGTTGAGGTGGCAGAGACTACAAGAGAAGTGGAATCATCAGGTAAATTTGTGGTTGATAAAGAAAATAAGGGAACTTGAACAAGTTCTTGATGCCAGACAGAGGATAGAGAAGCTCGAAACAGTTGAGCTACAGCGAAAGGAAGATGCTGAAGAAGATGTTGAAGTTTCGTTATGTTACCCAGAGAGTGGACCACTACTTTTTGAAAGTGATGAAGAGCTAGAGGAGTTGAATCATATGAATGATTCAAAGCAGCCCAAAGATTTGATGATTGAAGCATCAAACAAGACCGTAAGGTTTGTGATTCTAAAACTAACGATTTGTGTGTGATTGCAGGTTTGGAAGAAGAGGAAGAACATCTACTGAAAGATGTTAAAGAAGATTTAGCAGAAGAAAAACCATGTGAAAATCGGGTAAACTTTCCAAAGTCTACTCCAAGTAAAATTATTGAGTTATATAGAGAATTGGACTTCCAAAGGAGGAAATTGGAAGAACAGAGGATGAATGTCCAGGATAGATTGCTGATGAAGGATGACAAAGCAGTTGTCATAAATGATAATCAAGATGAAATTGCAGGTGACGAGAAAAGGAGTGTTGCAGAGGGAAAGGACGATGGGGAGGCCGCAACATTCATAGTGACAGCTAGAGCAACAAGTGAGGAGCAAGCAAGAACGACAATTCAGCAATCAAGGGATGGAAACAATCAGCAAACAGAGGACATACTGGACAAAGAAATTGAGTTGATAAGGAGGTTAATGATAAAGACATCCCAGAGGAAGACAACCGAAAGAAAGAAAAGGAACGACAACAAGGGAATGACAACGAAAGATTGCAAGAGCAAAGCAAGTGGAGCACTACAACACAAAATATGGAAACCTGGAAGACAACAGCAGATGACAACAACAGTGAAGCAATCAACAAGCACGAAAGGATTACAAAATAAAATTTGGGATCCAGGAGGAGACTTATGACCAGGTGGTCATGAATTTTTTTTACATAGGGAGTCTGATGCAGGAGCATCAAGACCTTTTTCTCCATCTGTAAATATGGGGTGTGATAATGTTAATTTGTAAATATGGGTGTGATGATTTTTAATATTTTATTAATTAATTTGAATTAAATAGGAGAAGGTGAGGATTTATGTAAATATCCTTTTATTAATAAAAGGATATGAGGAAATTTAATAAATGGAAGGATTTTAGGGATAAACACCTATCCTGTAGGGATGTTGAGAGATTTAGGGGTTGTTGAGGATTTTAAGAGATTGAGCATTTAATTAAGTGATTTTGTTTAATTTGTATAAATAGGAGGGCTTTTTGTGAGAAAAGGGGAGAGAGAGGATTGAGAGCAGCTTGATAAGCCAAGGCTATAAGCTTATGGCAAATAGTAAGGGGCCATGAACATTGGATATTTGGCCAGGAAGGAAAATTTGTATTGTAAGTATTTGGTGTGTTGATACAGTATTTGGTTTTTTCCTGTATGTTCATTTCGAATGGTGTAAATTTTAATTATGTAGATTAATCTTGTGTGGGCTTGGCAAATTGTGAGAGAAATACATGCCAGTGAGAGGAATAGATCGATCTGTTGTTTACGAGAAATAGAGTTTGAATCCATCATCCAATAACTAGGAATGTGAGAATTTGTTGCCGCTTGGAAAATATACAGTAGAGTTAGAGTCGTGGATTTGATGAACTCTGTCGTTGTATCTTAAAGCTCCAGTTTATGTTTTCCGCAACTGCTCTGCGTGTTTTCTCCAATCACAAGACACAGGACGGGAACAAGGTGAAATTGAGGCTGGTTGTCCGCGTATAAGTAAATAGATAGTGGAATATACGTATAATAAGCAACCATGAGCCTTATGAAATTCTGCCAGGAATGGATATTATTATGAACGCGTAGATTGCAGTCTGACTTGTATGCCTGTGGATATGTCTAAGCCTGTGGCCGCCATCGTGCACACGGTTTATTTCTGTGTTTAATTTGACTTGCTCATGCACATACTTGTGAATGATGTCCGCCTGAAAGCACGAGGCAGGAAGATTATTTGTTGATTGAATATGGAAGAGTCATAGTTCAGTGGAGCCTGCGTGGAGATCGCCATCAACCTGAGGCTACAGATCGCCACTAAATTTTGAAAGAGGTCGAGGAAGAGAACTGTGTGACCTGCGTAAGCAGAACCCTGCGCCTGAGCGATTGGG
>APFE031755354.1:0-26154 GCA_000404065.3 Pinus taeda | reverse complement strand
ATTATCGAATTGTGTAAAATTAAATTTGGTGTGAATAAAAGGGAATTCGATCCTTTTAAGTTCTGGAATATTAAAATTGTAAGGAATTGAGTTTTAGTTCCTGTGGAAGGAGTTTAACATTGCAGAATCTTATTAAACTGAATCGATTGCTCGATCTTCAATTAGTAGTTACGGTGGTAAAGGAAGTATTTTCGCCTTTCTAGTTTGATTGGGTTATATATCCTGGGTAAGAGAATTGAAATTAGTTCATGAGATTGTCATGAATTGCATAAAAAAATGAGATTCGATTTGACATAACACAGAGTCAATTCAGAAAGAGGATAGTTGAATGAGAATTATGGATTGAATCTCATTCCTGTTATGAGTTATGTTGGGCGCAGGTGCAATGTTTAAAAAAAATCTCTGTTTGTAATTAAAAAGGGTGCAGGTGAAGGGTTAAAGTCTCTGTTTGCAATGAGAAAGGCGTAGAAGTCAATCTGGGCAATTTTAAATTGTATAGTTCTGATGAATAAAATCTATGATTAATTGCCAGATTCATTGAGAATCGATCCCATGAAAATCTTCGTGCTGGAATGAAAGTTTAATAGCGTTTTTATCTGAAGTGGTAATTCGTATGGTCGGTAGTCATTGGAAAAGGACGTAGGAATACATGCACTGGAACTGCAGCTACGTGGACCCAGAGGTTGAAAGGTGCAACATTGCAGGTAATTGACAGCCTATTGAACAATTTAAAACGTGGAATGAACTGTTGCTAAAGTCGATGTGTGAAGGGTGAAAGTCTGAATTCGAATGCAGTGATTCGATTCAAAGCTATTGTGATGGAACGCTGAGAGAAGCATCTGTATTGAATCGAATTTGGTTCAGAGATTGAAGAAATTGGGATTAATAGCAATTAATCATGAAGGGCGTTGTTGATTGAATGCAGTTGAAGGCGTGATAAACTGTTGCACTGGAAAAGTCGATGTGTATCAAGATCGATTAAGCCTTTGCTGTAGCGTTAAATTGATGTTTGCTGTGTGTCGAACTGAATTTGTGAATGTAGCCTTCGATAAGTCATAATAATTGTGTTAAATGTGTTCAGATGTTATTTGGTTGCGTGATGAAAACGCAGGGAAGAAGCAATGGAGCGTTTTTTTCTGGACGTTGAAGAATGTATCGGTTCAATGCAATCGATCATCAGAGTTAGAACAAACAAAGTTTGGATAATCCAGAAATAACATGCCGGAAGGTGCGACCTAGAGTTGATTAAAGTCTGATGAAATAAATCTGAATTGACAGCAGTGTTGTAGGTGCAGTTTGCGGAGTATGTGAAAAGGTTTGTATATGTTCAAATGAGGAAAAGATCCTGGGTATGGCAAGTTCTATGCTTGCGTCAATGCCTGTTGGTATCAAACAGAAATGTTGTGATTGTTGTGCGTTAAATTAAAGAACCAGACGGGCTGCGCACTGTATAAAGAATGAACACATTCAGTTCTCCATTTTAATGTAAAAAGGGTTTGCCAGTTTGATATTCCGCATTCTAAAAGAACAAAGTTTTTCTAATTGAGTCGATTGTAATTTGAAGCAGACTTGCCACAGGTGTTTCGGTGCATCCGGTTTTGGTGTTTTGGTGCATCACTTTTCCTAATGATCTCCTTCCCCTTTTATAGTCTTAGGCCTTACTCAATACCATGGTCCAAAACCACTTAGAACCAATACTATGGACCCAATACCTGGGTTCAACACGTCGTACGAGATACCATGGACCAAAGCCATATGTCCAAATACTAAGGACTAAATACCATGAACTAAAATAAGTTTTCCCACATGTACGCGCTTTTTTGTGCATGAAAATGCGTGCATACGTATACACGCCTTTTGATCGTCGAACTTGTGTGTATACGCGACTTAGTTAGGAGGAACATGCATATATCTCTTTTTCTTTCATTTTGAGAGCTTGAACTGTGATCCGTCATTTGAGTGAGTTGCCATCAAGGACAACACCTCTGTCATAGCGCCAAACCTGTGTCATAATTCCAACACATAATTGAAAGTGTACCTTATTGACGAGCCACTTATGAGGTATGATGTGGATTTATTTCAATTTATTTTGAATCTAATGGAAATTATGTGCTTAGTACAAGAAATCATGGGAAATGCTTGGTTTGGGTGGTTGAAACTAATTGCAAGAATTAGTAGAAACACCAAAAGGAATTGGAATAGATAGCAGTATGATGGTAAAATATTCAGGAGTAGATCCATTATGGGACACTGGTACCCAATAATGTCCATTGATTACCATGAGCATGCTATGACTAGTATGATGGTTTTGAGGCAGGGATATGCCTTTGTTTGTGGACCTTCCAATTTGAGGAAACATTTCCAAGTGAGGGGTCGCTCGAAGGATTGTGTAGCAGAGAAGGGTATGCTTGCAAAAATTGGAAGGTGTGTGACTAGATGGAAGAGGGTGACCAAATTTCCCGAGGGACTATGTAACAAAGAAGTAAAGGGTAGGGAATACATTGATTTTGATCATTAACAATACCAAATGGAATCATAAGTACATTGGGAGAGTGCCCTGGAACAATGAGCTGATAACTATTCACTGAGATGACAAGTGGTGCAGGATTGTAGTGCTTGACATTGGATGCAGATTTGACATTGACAATGGATTCTAGACTTCCTGGGAAGGAGGTGAATCCTAGTACTACTTTTGAGGGTGGAGGTGCGAGCCTCTGGATTCCTTTGGTTATGTTTGGAAACCACAATTCCAAATGAATGAGTGCTTTTCATGAATACAACAAGTCTTCTTAGCCTGGATTTGTCAGACGTTATGTGAATATATGTTATATTCCTAAACATGCATTTGAAAGGTATAACAACTGGTTTTTAGTTATGGATGGATTCGTTAAAGGAATGGAGTCCCTTGAGAGATGATATATGTACGAGTTTAGTTATAGGTTAGTGTGTTGGGGACAACAAGGTAAGGTAACTGGTATATTGTTATATTTATTTATACATTAATAGTTGTGTGGTTCTGGAAATATGATGCAGGGGATTGCATGGCAAAAGAGACTGCCATGAAATCTTGAAGAAGGCTCGGGTTGAGATTTCCTTGGGAATTGAGTCATGCTGTCTATTTCTAATTTTGTGCTTTCAGCCTTTTGTGTTTGTTTTTGATTGATTTATAATTTTGTTTGTGTCTAGTGTATGGCCATACCACTTTGTTTGTGGTGTTGTACTGTTATTGGATTTTCATGGATTTATTGTTGTTTGTTTCTTGTTCTTGCTTTTTATGTTTTGAGAGTCTTGGGATTTGGTTGGGGAAAGAGGAAAGTTAGTGGAGCTTGGGGAGATCTAAATGAAATCCAATAGGTAATGTAAGACCCAGATGAAGCTCAATGCATAAGTAAAGGAAGTTGAAGGAAAGAATATGAAAGCTAGTTGGATTGGTTGGGTCCATTGGTATAAAAGGATGGTGGAAGGACAATCATGAGAATGTAACATGAAAGGTATAGTAAATGGACCTGAGGTATCAGATGCCTTGTTGGAAACTATTGCTCTCAATGTTGTGCATGAATAAGGGGAAGGTCCCTTAACCTAGATATTATGATATCTTTAATTATGTTATGATCATGGTTATGCTGATGTCTCTATATGTATACATGTATTTATGTATGTTGTTGTTTGACAGGGTCATGATAGATCATGATCATTTTATGATAATGTTTATATGTATGTGTGTATGTCATTGTTTGACAGGGTCATCAAGGATCATGCTTATGGAGGAATGATTGATTATGCAGGTGAATGACATGAAGGGGTTCCGGGTCTTATGAGGAATCAAGTGGGAAGAGTGCCTTGAAAAATATATGAGGTCAGTATCATGTGGATATGAATTGATATTATGTGGTTATATTATGTCTATGTTATGGCGGGTAATTCTGAGGGGTACATCAATGAAATGAAAGTAGTGTGATCTATGGCATGCTAGGGAAAACATGGATGGTGGAAAGACACTAGAAGCACGGTTTCCTGGTAGAGATAGTGTAGTCTTTGGATGTGCAGTACTACTATTGTGTATATGTTGTTTATGAAATGTTGGTATCATATGGTGTTATGTGCATGTTTCATATGTGATGCTATGTACATATGGCGTGGTGTGCTTGTTGTACATATGGTGCTATGTACATGTGGTGTTGTGTGCATGATTGTACATGTGGTGCTATGTGCATGTGGTGCTTTGTACATGTTGTACATAGGGTGATGTGTGCAAGTGGTGTTATGTACATGTTGTGCATGTGGTTTTGTGTGCATGTCATGTATGTGGTGCTGTGTACACGTTGTGCAGGTGGTACCGTGTACATGTTGTACATGTGGTGTTGTACATATGGTATTGTGTACATATCATACATGTTGTGTTTCATACATGTGGTACTATGTTATGTGTAGTCCTTGTATCTTGAAATGTATATTCATTGTGTTGTACTCTGTCTACATATATGTATTGTGTGCTATTATACACGAGGTGCAGGTGTATGTGTTGTGTTGTACACCGGGTGTAGGCACATGTGTTGTTTTGTACACCGGGTGTAGGTGTATTTTTTGTGTTGTACGTCGGGTGTAGGTGTATGTGTTGTATGTTGGGTGTAGGTTCATGTGTTGCATGGTGTTGTATGCTGTGTGTGGTGTATAATATGTGAATGTTTATGTGATTGAAGAGGAGAAACATTGGGTTCTTGTTGGGTTTGGTAACTGATTTGGTGAGGGTAAGGAAAGAACAAAGGTAGAAGAAAAGGACAAATTAAAGGATAAGTATCATTGTTTTATTTCAATTTTTATTATGCATGTGATCTATGATTATTATTTATGATGGTTACATGTGATCTATGATTTTGATTTATGATGGTTGAGTTTTGATCTAACCGGATGTGATATGTTTATACATGATGTTGATCAAACAACTAGTTTGACTTGTTGTGATAGGAAGTGAAAATAATTGAAAGTGTACCTTATTGACGGGCCACTTATGAGCTATTATGTGCATTTATTTCAATTTATTTTGAATCTAATGGAAATTATGTGCTTGGTACAAGAAAGCACGAGAAATGCTTGGGTTGGGTGGTTGAAACTGACTACAAGAATTAGTAGCAACGACAAAAGGAATTGGAATAGATAGAAGTATGTTGGTAAAACATTCAGGAGCAGAGTCATTGTGGGACACTGGTACCCAATAATGTCCAATGATTACCATGAGAATGCTATGACTAGTATGATGGTTTTGAGGTAGAGATATGCCTTGGTTTTTGGACCTTCCAATGTGAGGAAACCTTTCCAAGCAAGTGCTCGCTCGAGGGATTGTGTAGCAGAGAAAGGTATGCTCGCAAAACTTGGAAGGTGTGTGACTGGATGGAAGAGGGTGAGAAAAATTCCCGAGGGTCTGTGTAAAAAAGAAGAGAAGGCCAAGGAATACATTGATTTTGGTCATTAACAATAAGTACATTGGGAATGTGCCCTGGAACAATGAGCCAATAACTGTTCACTGAGAGGAAAAGTGGTACAGGATTGTAGTGCTTGACATTGGATGCATTTATGACATTGACAATGGATTATGGACTTGTTGGGAAGGAATTGAATCCTAGTACTACTTTTTAGGGTGGAGGTGTGAGCCTCTGGATTCCTTTGTTGCTGATGAATACATTGTATCCTTTATTTGTTGGTTGAGCAAATGTATGTGTATAATATTGTAAATACTATATCGAGTTGTGTTATGAAGCTCCATAGGCAGTATGATTATATGGTGGTTGAAGCAAATGTGTATGAGTATATATGGTTGATATTGTAAATATCGTAATGAGCTATGTTATAAATCTCCAATAAATGATATGTTTGTCATGTTCTCAACAATGCTTTATTGTAAATACTACAACCAACTATGTTATAAAGTTTCATAGGAAGTATGTTTTAATTTTCAGCAGTTTTGCTGGTTGTAGGTGTCATTGAATACTGAGGACGTTGTTCCCCTAAGGGGGAGGGGTTTTTAATAGCCCCGAGTTAAAAGTTCATGTAATAAAGGGAAAATAAGACCAAGGTCATGGGGCAATTATTCCAAGTTGAGCATTGGGAAAACAATCCTAGTGGGTGTTCATTTGGTTTATTATGGCTAAGGGGATATTGGAAAAGGAAATGGAAAAGGATTTGAAGAGGCAAAGAGGCATTAATTGGCATTTTACCTATGAAAATAAAGGAAATTAGGAGAAAAGGAAGGTGAAAGTTCACATGGTGCATATGAAGAGGAAAATAATGGAAATTAAAGAAAATAGATGACTCATTGATAAAAAGGGCTTTAGGATGAGTTCACAACCTTTTTTCAGTTTAACCTTTTTTCAAATCAGTTTTGGAGTTATCTCTATTTTCTCTCTCTCATACACTTGTTATTGAAATATGGAAACAAGAATATTCCAATTTAATTTGTTCTTGAATTAAATTGTGAATTAAAATCGAATTTAGTCTCACCAGCTGCTTGGAAATAATTAATTAATTCATTATATTACTTAGTTGGAGAAATTCAAGTTAGAAGTCTTTCTGCAGTCATGCAAGAGTTATCCCTTAAATTAAGGAGATAAGCCTTAAATTAAAGAGATAATATTGAGTTATATTTGAGTTGTAATTAGTTAACTCAGTTTAGTGAGTTAAGTCCAGTTAAATTAGTTCCAAACTGTTTGAGGAACTAATAGAGAGTTAACAGTCAGTTGATGCATGCATTCACTCAACTAGTGTACTCCAGTTAATTGAAGATTCTCTCATCAGAAACTCATGCATGTCTATTTTGAGAAAGACCCAGTTGAGAGTAAAGTCAAGGACAATGTATTATCAGTTGCATGTGTTTTCCTATAAAGAAAACTCATGCATGCAGAAGGAATAATTCTTGAGGATTGCGCAATTTTGACAGTGTGTGAGATAGTGTTCCACTTGGTTGAAGGTGAATCATCCTAGAGGAACAATGCAAGGAAATAGGAGATCGGAGGGCAGAGAGGAAGGCTTGTGAGAAGCCAGGATTTCCTGTGAGCATCTGTGAGGATTGTACTAAGAGCTAGCTAGATGTGAGAGCTAAGGCTTTGTATAATTCCTATGTATTTCCACCTTGTATGATAATACAAATAGTGGGGTTTTTAGCTGAGGCTTTCCCCAAAGTATTTTCATGTGTCTTGGATGATTGATTCTTCTTCTTCTGGTTATATTGTTAAGCTCTGTTTAGCTTGATCTTTAAGCTTCTGCAAATTGATAGTAGAAGTAGATTATAGTATTCTGCTTTGGTTATATTGCATTATTGGGTTAATCTACAGTGAGATTTTCTACATGGTCTTAGAGCGAGATTTGTAGAGAATTTGCAGAATTTCTACATGGTATTAGAGCCAAGTTTAAAGGCGATGTGAATAGTATACTGAGAAGATAATTCGAAGTTTGAAGTTTGGGGTTGTAGGTGCAAATCTAATTCATATCATACTTCAATTGAGATGGGACATTATGCGACTAAATGCCCATCGAAGAAGTCCAAGAAGGGATCCTCGAAAGGATCGGAAGGTGAGGCATTAGCCTCTTAGTTCGAAATGGAATTTACGGTCATCACATGCATGGTGTCATCGATGATGGGTTGTGTCTGGTATATTGACAGTGGAGCCTCATTCCACATGACCGGTGATAAAAGTTTATTCAGTGCCTTGGAGGAGAATGACCTCAAGATGTACATAAAGATGGGTGACGATAGAAGATATAGTGTTTCAGGAGTGGGCATGGTTGTTTTTAGAGGGAGCATGGAGCTCCTATCACCTTGACTGATGTGATGCATGTGCCTGGATTGAAGAAGAACTTGGTATCGATCGTGATGTTGGAGGATAAAGGCTACGGTGTTGTCTTTATTAAAGGAAAGGTGTTCCTAAGACACATAGCCACGGGTCAGACCAAGAGGATAGGGATTCAAGTGAAGAATCTCTATAAATTAGAGGTAGATGATTATGCAACATTGAGTAGGAAAGCAAAATTGATGCAAAGCCAAGGCATTGGTGAGTTGTGGCACATGCGGTTGGGCCATTTGCATCATGGGGCTTTGAAGATAATGCAACGGATTTTTACAGGACTTTCCAAAGGTAAACTTGAGCAAGTTGACATATGCAAAGGTTGTACCTTGGGAAAGTACACCAAGTCTTCCTTTCATGATCGAGACAGTTGAGCAAAGGCTATCTTAGAGTGATTTCATACTGATGTGTGTGGACCATTGTCGATGGCATACACAACGAAGCAAAGGTTTTATTTGATTTTCATTAATGATTATTCTCGTAAATGTTGGATTTATTTCATGGAGAAGAAGGACCAAACCTTCACAAAGTTTTGTGAGTTCAAAGCTTTGGTCGAGAAAGAGTCAGGGAAGAAGATCAAGGCCTTGAGAAGCGACAATGGTGGAGAATATGTCTCTCAAGAGTTTAAGGACTTCTGTGCAGCGAAAGGAATTAAATGGGAGTTGATGGCACCTCATAACCCACAAAAAAATGGGGTGGCCGAGAGGAAGAACAAAACTATTGTAGGGGTAGCACGGGCGATGCTGCATGACCAAGGCCTACCACTTCACTTGTGGGCTGAGGCATGCAACACAACGATCTATTTGTAGAATAGAAGCCCGCATCGCATACTTGGGATGAAGACACTAGAGGAAGCTTTCTCCGGTAAGAGTCCAGATGTGGGTCATTTCAGGATATTTCGCTCATTGGTATATTTCTATGTGACAAAGGATGCACGGAAGAAGCTTGAGCCGACAATAGAGTTGGTGATACTTGTGGGGTACATTGATACACCTCACAACTATCGGGTGTACTTGCCTACCAGTTGGAGGATAGTGGTTCGCAGAGATCTCAAGTTTGATGAGTAGAAGGCCGTGTGAGTTTCCCTTAAGAGGGAGTTCCAACTACAGGCTGTGGAGGAACTATTGGTTCCTAAGGAGGAGGAGCCTCAGACTGATGTGGAGTAGCCGCATGCAGAGGTTCCATGAGTGGAGACATCCACTCAATCAGAGTCTTCTAGAGATGGATAGAAGCGCATAAGAGAAGATGACAAATTGTTGAAGGATGTGAGAGAGAATGTGGGAGCACCATCTTCTCAGCAGACAGAGGAGGTCACTTGAGAGGTACACTGGATACATGGCCCTTGCTGGGGAATGTGTTGAGACCGAGCCATCTTCCTTTGAGGAAGCAATGCAACAACCGATTTGGGTTGATGCTATGATGGAGGATTATGACTCCATAGTTCGTAACAATGTTTGAGATGTGGTTCCAAGACCGGAGAACAAGTCAGTTGTGAGTTCCCATTGACTTTACAAGGTAAAGCAAGCTGTTGATGGTAGTGTGGAGAAGCATAAGGCAAGATTTGTTGCCCGTGGTTTTTCAAAAGTGGAGGGGATTGAATATGATGAGACTTTTGCTCCTGTTGCAAGCTACTCATCTATCACATCTATGTTGGCACTATCAGCACAAATGGGGTGGAAGATCCATCAGATGGATGTGAAGATTGCATTCCTCAATGGTGAGATTGAGGAAGAGGTGTACATAGAGAAGTCAAAAGGTTTTGAGACCTTCAATCGTGAGTTGCATGTGTGCCAACTCAAGAGAGCATTGTATGGGCTAAAGCAAGCACCTCATTCTTGGTACACCAGGATAGACAACTACTTCACTGGGTTGGGCTTCACAAAGAGTGAAGCGGATGCAAACCTGTACCACATCGTGGTGGAAGGTAAGCTATTGATCATCGTACTTTATGTTGATGATCTCATATTGACTGGTGATGATCAGTTGATCGTGTCTTGCAAGGAGAACCTTGCAAGAGAATTCGAGATGAAAGACATGGTTCTCATGCATTACTTCCTTGGCATGGAAGTGTGGCAGAAGAATGGGGAGTTGTTTATGTCTCAGGGCAAGTATGCCAACAAGATACTCAGGAGATTCCACATGGAGAAGTGCAAGCCCATGTAGACTCATCTAGCAGGTAACTGGAGGACGGAGGATGCTACTTCAAGATAAGTGGTAGAGGCTACTGTGTACAGGCAACTTGTGGGTTCGCTGATGGACTTAGTGAACGCACGACCAAATTTGTGCTATGCAGTGAACCAATTGAGTCAAGTGATGGTTCAACCTACCAAGATGTTTTGGAAGGTGGCAAAGCATGTATTGAGATACCTCAGAGGCACATATCAACATGGATTATGGTACAGACAGACAGAGGGAGTGAAGCTACAAGACTTCACTGATGTAGATTGTGTAGGGAGTCCATCAAATCAAAAGAGCACATCAGGATGGATTTTCAACCTTGGGTCAGCGACAATTTCTTGGTACAATAGGAAATAGAGGTTGGTTGCACTTAGGTCGGCAGAGGTAGAATACATGGTTGCAAGTCAGGCAACATGTGAGGCCATATGGATGCGGAAAATCCTAATTGGTTTGTTTGATCAGATGATGGATCCAATTGTGATCTATTGTGATAATCAGAGTTGTATCAAACTCTCTGAGAATCCAATATTTCATGATAGGTCCAAGCACATCGACATTCGGTATCATTATCTCAGAGACTGTGTAGCGAGGAGGATCGTGTTGCTGCAGTATATTTTGACAGGGGAGCAAGATGTTGACATTTTGACAAAGGCATTGTCAAAGTGTAAATTCAAGTTCCATAGAGACAGGATCGGGGTGGTAGATAATCCCTTTCTTGTTGAGAGGGAGCATTGAAATATGGCAACAAGAATATTCCAGTTTAATTTGTCCTTGAATTAAATTGTGAATTAAAATCAAATTTAGTCTCACCATCTGCTTGGAAATAATTAATTAATTCATTATGGATTAATTAGTTGGAGAAATTCAAGTTAGAAGTCTTTCTGCAGTCATACAAGAGTTATCCCTTAAATTAAGGATATAAGGCTTAAATTAACGAGATAAGATTGAGTTATATTTGAGTTGTAACTAGTTAACTCAGTTTACTGAGTTAAGTTCAATTAAATTAGTTCCAAACTATTTGAGGAACTAATAGAGAGTTAACAGCTAGTTGATGCATGCATGCACTCAACTAGTGTAGTCCAGTTAACTAAAGATTCTCTCGTCAGAAACTCATGCATGTCTATTTTGAGAAAGACCCAGTTGAGAGTAAAGTCAAGGATAGTGTACTATCAGTTGCATAAGTTTTCCTATAAAGAAAACCCATGCATGCAGAAGGAATAATTCCTTGAGGATTCTGCAGTTTTGATAGTGTGTGAGATAGTGTTCCACTTGGTTGAAGGTGAATCATCCCAGAGGAACAACGCAAGGAAATAGGAGCTTGGAGGGTAGAGAGAAAGGATTGTGAGAAGCTAGGATTGCCTGTGAACATCTGTGAGGATTGTACTGAGAGCTAGCTAGCTGTGAGAGCTAAGGCTTTGTATAATTCCTATGTATTTCCACCTTATATGATAATATAGATAGTGGGGTTTTTAGTTGGGGCTTTCCCCAAAGTATTTTCATGTGTTTTAGATGATTGATTCTTCTTCTTCTGGTTATATTATTCAGCTCTATTTAACTCGATCTTTAAGCTTCTACAAATTGATAGTAGAAGTAGATTATAGTATTCTGCTTTGGTTATATTACATTATTAGGTTAATCTACAGTGAAATTTTCTACATGGTCTTAGAGCGAGATTTGTAGAGAATTTGAGAATTTCTACACTTGCACAATTAGAGTATTCTTGGAGCACTCTAGCATTGGAGGAAGGAAGGAAAAGGAAGGACAAGAAAGTTAAGGGAAGAAAATATAAAGCAAGGGAGAGCGAGATCAAGCGACTACATTAATATTGCTTGCAGGTATTGAGTTGCATGTATGCTTTCCTTGCTAGTTTTGACGTGCATGGTACATACATGTGTGTATTTGGTTCTGTTACTGTCAATGACATGGGTTTTCCCAGGTGTGGCAGTGTTTTTCATCATTTCCTTTCCATTTCCAGATATCCATGGTGTGATAGGGTTTCTCTTATTGTTTGAGCTAGATTTCCGGATGGTTTTGAAACTGAGTGGGGTGGTCTTAAGGGAGAACACAAGGCCTAGGAATCCTTGGACTGGTGAAAGTGGGATTTCAGTAAATACTAATTGTGTATGCCCTAGTTAGGCCTAGGAATCCTTGATTGGTGAATGGCGGGATAAACAGTAAAGCCTAGAGGGTGGAGCCTCATTGGGCCTAGGAATCCCTTGAACGGTAATGGTGGGATATACGGTAAATCCTAAAGGTGGAGGCAGATAAATTCCTCATGGTTTAGGTGGAGAAATACAGAGGCATCAATGATTTTAGAGGCCTAGTGATCCCTTGACTGGTATATGGTCAGATTGCGGTAAAGCCTGGCAGTGTGTGTTTCTTGTTTAGGCCTAGGAATCCCTTGTTGGGATTGCAATAAAGCCTGGATGTATAGATAATGGTTTCATCCTAGGAATTCCTCGGTGGATTGTGGTAAAGCCTAAGGAAACCATGGTTGTTTTGGTATAAGTCCCATATTCATGCTTGGAATATGGCATGAGGGTGATTGGATGAAAGAAAGATTTAGTTAAGCCCAATCTAAGGTCAGGTGGTACGAGTAAGTCCTAATTTGGTTGGACTTTGCATATGTTGATAACAACTCATTTCCTCTTATGTATTATGTGTAAATGTGTTTGTTATTATGTGGTTATAATGATTGTTCTATAATTGTTATTCTGTTGCTTATATGTTGGTTATAAGCATTGTTTTATGACAAATCGTAGTCATGGCTCTCATCATGTTTTGATTAGTAAATGAAATTTTAATGAATTTATGACTTAATAGATGATAATAAAACTATTGTGAGAGGGAATGAAACCTTCTTGACAATTTTCAGATAAGTATGAAGCCCCTATGATCAGATGTGTTTATATGACTTGTAGATTACATGTTCATGATGTGTTTGACGAAATATATGTTATGGCTAGGCCTTGTTAGGTGAGGCCCTTGTTCAATTTTTTCTTTAGAGGCCTTGTCATCATTTTATTTATCATTTTTGGAAGTTTCATGAATTTTTGGGTAGGGGCCTGAGTCCTTGCCCTAAAAAAGTGGATCAAAATTCGGGGTCACTAGCACAAAACTACTTGAAAAAGGCCACAATCGCATGGAGGTCTTGCTATGGGAGCGACTAGAGGGTCCTAGTCTCATGGAAGGATTTTCATGGGAGAGATTGGGGGTCTAGTTTAGACAAGAAGAAAGTTCTCTCAGGGGTTGGATACCTAGAGGGGTTGTTTGGCTCCTAAAGGTTCTGTAAATCCTGAGGAAGGTTAGTTTGGTTTTGGTTTATCGATTCCACTTCCTTAACTATACTTGGGGATTTTAATCATATCATATTAACTCTTCGTCACATGTTTATCTTGGTAAACCAGTTAATTTGGGTAAATGTGGGAGGAGGGTGTTACAATGTTCCTTCAAGTATGCATGCTAGGCTGATCTGGGAGGCACATTATTGGATAAGGTTGTCATTGATGTCAATATTATGTCTAGAATTGTTGAAGCAACCTCCATGTCATCGGTGATGACAATCCTTAGGTCTATGATGAAGAATATGTCCGAGGTCTATGGTGAAGAAGCCCTAAATATTGTATTGTTGAATATAATAAACACAATCACCTAAGGAAAGCACACTCTTTTTGATGTCTTTGATTTGTGGGAAAAATCAAGGACCCGAACAGTTTATTGATCATCACCGTCTACAAACATAATTTTCACATTATCCTATCTCACATGGGGTTGATCTCCTTGAGTTAAAATTAATAATTCTTAGCCTTCAATGATTGGGAGCTTCAATTTTTTATGATATCAAGGATTTTATAGCACCAATCACTTGAATACATCAAACCATAGATGCTTCACAAAAGAAGTAAATTATATGGAGGTCAATTTCCTACTCAACCCCTAATCTGTCCCTAAAACAATTCATTTTTTTCATTCATCACATTGGTTGACTCTCCTCTATATGGCATGTCAGTTCAACATAGTGTGAATTAGTATAAATAGATGAAAAGACTCCTTCACTCAAATGATATAAAAAAAAAAAAATTGAGAAAATAAAAACAAAAAGTTTAAATCTGTGGAAAAGTAAAGAGGAGCGGGATGTGGACTGTTATTTTTGGTTTTTTATTGACATTTTTGCGGAATTTTTGTGGGACTGTGGAGGATACATTTCAGAGGTTTTTCGACAGTCATTTGTTGCTTATACACAATTTTTTTTGGACAATATCTCAGATCAATGATGTCAGACCTGTGGCAATGACCTATTGTAAAAACTTCAAACCTGTGGTGATTTAGGAAGCTCAGACTTGTAGCAGGATTTGAAGAGAGGTTTTGATATGTAACAAAGCTCTGACATGTGGTAGGATTGTGACAATATATTCATCCCTCTATATCTTGGATTTGAGACATGTATATACTTCAAATGTAGTCTTACTCAGAACACTTCAGACCTGTGAAGATATGATTCCTTCTATGGTTAGGTTCTCTCATATTGGACTAAAGTTTGTGGATTTTAATGTAGACTTGTGGGAGTTGATACAAATCTCAAAAAAATTTGAAGCTCAAACCTATAAAAAATTATTGTTAAAATATTTGGTATCCAAGGTCGGTATTTTCATCTTGAAAAAAAATTTGAATTTTCAATTTCGCCCCCAAAATTACTAGGTCAATTAGGCCCATAAGAGGCACCCATTTGACCCCCACTTGAAGGCTATATAAAGGAGACCATTTATCCTCATTTGTATACAAAAAATTGGTCTCTTGCATATTTGATCCAAAGAAATTATAAGGGGGCCAAAATTTTAGGAGGAAGAAATTTCAAGAGGAGGCTAAATATCTAGGCAGGGCCGAAATTTCAAGGACATGGATTTTGACATGGAACTTCATCATGATTTTGATTATGGGTTTGGTTATTATTCTGTTATTGTTATTTATGATGTATGGATGAATTTGGAAACTCTTCCTCTCATAAGGAATAATTTTTTTGGGTTTTCCCCTTGTGGGTTTTTCCCTTTTTATGTGCATAATTTCTGTGTCTCTTGTCTCATTATTTCATGGGTAATTCACTGCTCTTTTATGTTTATTAGTTGATGTTTATGTTTTTTTTTTTTTTTTTGTTAACCAACCTAATGATATTAATTTAACACTCATGAAACAAAAAATTAATTGAATCATTGAAGTAGTTCTCAATGAAGAAAATTTTAATCTATAGTTTCCTATAATATCAATATGGTAAGAGAGGAAGAGTGAGAGTAATTATAAGAAGGGAATCCAAATTTATCCTGATTCTGGGTGTATCCTGTGATGGGAAAGAAGATGGAGACTCTCCAACAGCTAGAGGAGATGAATTTGTCTCTTCAAAGGGAGAATGTTAAATTGAGAAGAATGCTTGAAATTGTTGAAGAGGAGAAGAGGCATATGGGCCTTCAGTTGTAACAAGTTCTTGAGGAACAAGTTGGTGAGAGTTCCACTCCAGTGACAACAAATGATACCTCTGAAGTGAAGCCAATATGTGGGCATGGTCCAAACATAGTTTATGGACCTTATGTGGAGAATGATGCATGTGCATTTTTTCAGCATCTCAAAGATTCTCATTTTATGCCTGTTGGTAAAGGTGGATGGCTTGAGTAATATTCAAATTTGTCATTAACATATGAAGCAGAAAATATGGGTGGAAAGTCCAAGGAGGTAATCAACATCTCAAGTCCAAATCCTTCAATTTATGTTAATAACATATCTTTTGCAACACTTAAACAACATACTAAAGGCATTGGTATGACGTTGCTAACTGATATGGATTATGAAGGAGGAGGCCTCAGAATCAGTGGCCAAGGGATCACTAATCCTATCACGATGAAAGAGAGACAAAGATATCAAGGATTGGGATATGGTCATAGAGAGTTTGGAGAATGTTATAAACTATTTGAGGCAAAGAAATCATTAGAGGATGATATGTCACACCAAGATGATAGTGATCATATAAATGTATCCCAAGAGAGATGAATGATTCAAAGGACTTTGCATGTCACTATCCAATCCACATCGTCAAAGTTACAGCCTAAGGGATAGGTATAAATATCATGGGAATTTTCCGAATGTTGGTAATTTTGATTATTTGTGGGACCTGTATCCTTGCACTTTTTGTGATGTGATTGACCATTATGTGGATGATTGTGAGAAACGCAAGGTGATGGTCAAAATAATGGGAAAAATTCTTGGCATCAAGCATGAAGAACCTCCTTCACATTTGAAGACTTCGTTGTCGGTGGGCAAGCGACAATACTTTTGCACCCATTGCAACATGCATGGGCATGAGAATGAAAGAAGTTGGAAACATCATCCAGAACTTCATCCCAAGAAGGATAAAGAGGTTATCCAAACCAATGCAAGAAGAAAAACATGTGTCAAAGAGGAGATTGGAACAGTTCCTAAGGCAACCCTCAAATCAGAATAGATGCAGAAAGAGAACCCATAAGTCTAGGAGAGGAAAAGATTACATATATTGTTTTTATAGTTTGTTTCTTTGTAAATTGTAAATGCTTGTTGCTATCGTTACCTGTTTTGGGTACTTTGTAAAGTGAACAAGAATAATCACTATTTGCAACAAGTATATTTTTCTTTGACATGTTATGTTGTTGGCTTATTTATAAGTCCAAGTGTTTGAGGAATTTTGGGATGAGCAATGTTTGTCATCCAGTTTGTCTACAGTTGCGTCATGTACTCACGATACAAGTGTTCAAGATGAAACTTCTTGTGAATGAAATCTTTGGTAAATATTGTACAATAAATGACTATGCTTTTTTGGACAAAGCCAAATGCGTGATTGAATTTTTGCAGCCAGAGTACTTTTGTGTACAAGCAAAGTTTGGGTACAGTAAAGAAAAAATTGAATCAGTGCATGGCAAGCATTGGATTGCTTCTGATTATCAAGATGGAGAGTCAAGTTTTTGTTCAACAATGGAACTTCAAGTTGAAGTTGTTTGAGCCATGAAATACGGGTTTAAAGAGAATGTTCATATTCCATCCATCGATGTTTTTGTTCCTGCATGGTGATAGGAATTGTGGCTCAATTCTTGACAAGACAGTAAGGTCTTCGCAGAGGATAGGTGGAGTACCTTGAATGGAGCTTGAAGGCACCAATTGAAAATGAAGCATTAAGGGTTGAGTTTGGGAATTTTTTTAGTTTTTTCCTCATTTTCTTTACTAAGAGAAGCTAACTTTTGGAGTTCAAAAGTTCCTAGTGGGGATGTATGATCCAAATATCAAAATTTAGCTCAAAATGAAAGTGCCCAAAATCTTTTGAAAATGACATCAATTCGTAGTGTTTATCTTTCTGATTCCAATGACACTTGTTTCGCATGAATCTGATCTATTAAAAATTTATGATGTTCTGATCATTTAGCTCAACAACTAAAAAAATTCCAAGGTTGACTGACTAGGCTACTGACTGGGCAGTGGTACCGTTGATGTCAACATCTCTACTATGTGTGTATAGAACAATCCTGTCTTGCCAAGTGAAAGCCTCGTAAATGTGCGAGTTGGCACATTTTTATTGGTTGGTTGGTGGTGGTCCAATTACAGGATGCCACGTGGCCCAACCAGAGGCTGCTGCGTGGCACCTCATGATAGCCTCAAGCAGGCTTGAAACCACAACCTCCCTCGACCGAATGCCAATCCGTACCACTACGCTCTCACGATGTTTCTTACCCCATATGGTGTTGGGAACGGGTCCCCTGTGGGTCAATTTTGGGGTTAAAAACCAAAGTTTTGAGGCAGAAGGCTCGAAGTTTGTATAAAGAAATGTAAAGTCTCCACATTTTGTGGTCATGGAGCGCAAAGATATCAAGGGTCAAAAAGGGTTTTCCACCCTTATTCTAGATAGGTTGTGTCGGTTTTAGAGATCTGCCCTTGGTCCGTGGACCATGGGATTGTATAAAAAGGAGGTCTTAGAGGAGTCTAAGGGAGGAAAAGGTAGAAGTATTTGATGAGTCTGTAAAGAGCTAAGAGCGAGACTCTTAGGTAGTAAGAGGCTCTGCAGCTGAGTGCGTAGAGGCCTAGGGTAAAAGTTCGCAGCTTAGTGCGCGGACCCCTGTAGCTGTGTGCACAGGGCAGATCGAGTTTGTATTGAAAATCTGAATCATCAATAAAGAGAGTATTCTAAAATTACTGTGTATTTTTCCTCTATGGATCACATGTGATTATGTTATGTTAAGTTCTGGGTTTATGTTATAATGTTAAATTGATGCGCGAATGTATATGTTTCTATCTGTTATATGAGCACAAATAATGGTATATGTTTACTCGAAGATAATCTTAACTGCATGGTAAATTTGGCAAACACTTAAGATAATTCGAGAACTTATACAATAACATGCTTACAAAGGCACGTAAGTTCCTGAATCATCATTTAGGGTTGCACAAAGGACGATCATATACCTTCGCGGAGGTTCTAGAGACGAAAGAGAAAGTACGTCGATAAGCCCTAAAGGCTTATCAATTTGCGTGAACGAAGGGTTTAAGGTAAAAGTCAACATCATGACCATCTTAGGGTGTAGAAACTTGGTTCCTACATCCCCCCATATTGCTTTGGGTGAGACTTCAGTCCTTGCTCCATGGCCTGATGTCAAAAGGGCCAGTAGTGTAGGTATTTTCTTGGCTAACTAATGTTGAACCTGGGTCAGGGTCCATCAATCCAACATATGGGCACCGACCTTATTTAAATTTTATGTTGGCACCGAGTGGTTAGCCCTAGTCCTTGGTCACCTGCTTCTCCATAGGACCTCGACACAATGGAGTGGTGCTCAGGGACCAGCCCCAAACCCTGGTCACTGGTTACCACATGACCACAGGTGCTCAATAGCGCAATGCCAAGGAGTGAGGGGCTAAGAACATAGCCCGCCCCCTGGTCATATCCCACATCCACATGACCTCAACAAAGGTGCTAGTTGATTTCTCTTGACTAATAACATCTTGTGAGTGTTTTTTACTTCTTTAGATTAGGAACTTACCTTTTCTTAAGTTATTAATGTTATTCTTCATCAAATAGTAACCAATGCATGAACATAAATAGAAAAGAGACACAAAATGTAGGCTATGATCTAGGGCCAAACCTCTCACTCTTTGAGAGGAAAACCAACACAAATTATTCTTATAAAGATTCCAATTGACGAATACCAAGACCAAGACCCTTGACCTATTAGTCACTCCAAGGCTAAGGCACTAGTTCTCTAGACTGTCTTCACTTCTTCTTTACTCTTTCACTTCGACCTTCTTTGCATCAAGACATAGTTATCATCGAGATCTTATTGAGATGTGTATAAATCTAGGGAATTATGAATTAGATGATTTATCTTGACTAATAACTACTTGCGAGTGTATTTTACTTCTTTAGATTAGGAACTTACCTTTTCTTAAGTTATTAATATTCTTCTTCATCAAAGAGTAACCAATGCATGAACATAAATAGACAAGAGACAAAAAAATGTAGGCTATTAGTCAAGGCCAAAACCTCTCACTCTTTCAGAGGAAAACCCACACAAATTATTCTTATAGAGATTCCAATTGACAAATACCAAGACCAAGACCCTTGACCTATTAGCCACTCCAAGACCAAAACACTAGTTCTCTAGACTGTCTTCTCTTTTTCTTGACTCCTCTTCTACTTCGACCTTCTTTGCATCAAGACATAGTTATCATCGAGATCTTATCACTGTCTCCACGAGATCTCCTTTACTGTGAGACCTTCTCGCTGTCAGCTTCTCGAGAACTTACTTTTGTGATGGTCATCCTTCAAAATGAGATGGATCCATCTATCCTTCTTACTGTAAGTATATGGAACCCTTAACACTGTAATACTATAATAATAAAGACTGAGATAGTATTGATCCTATAATCACTGTGAGGATCGAAGCATGTTTTCTAAAATAGCAACAAATATGAGGATTCATTCATAGCAACGAAATTCATGACTATAATGCTATCTGAAATTGTCTTTTATCCCTTTTCGTTGCCACTGTGATTCACACTTCATAGGGATCTGATTTCCCTTGAAAGTACCCAATCTCCACTTCTATTCCCAAGTCTGAGCTCCTTCTATACTCTTATCTGAACTCTGTGATTGTGATCCAAAAAACTTAGAGATATCGAACTTCTGAACTCCGTAAATGCAAAGATCCTAGCCACGTATTTATAGTAGATTGTCCCATAAATAATATGACCTATATTTCGAATAGCTTTGTATTTCATAAGGTGAGCTGACATGAGCTTATACCTTCTGTATTGAGGCTAACTTCAAAAGGATGAATTAGTGCTTGTTGTTGGAGGGCTTCTAGAGACTTTTATAGACATTCTTCA
The DNA here is from genome assembly GCA_000404065.3 of Pinus taeda. Taxonomy (NCBI): domain Eukaryota; kingdom Viridiplantae; phylum Streptophyta; class Pinopsida; order Pinales; family Pinaceae; genus Pinus; species Pinus taeda. The sequence goes on along the minus strand of APFE031755354.1, from coordinate 5,755 downwards.
TACATGAAATTTACTCTATATGATTTATATGACAAATCCTAAAGGATCTTAGTGGGAGCCATCTAAAATAAAACCTCTTTCTCATGAAACCCATGAAGCAAGGCATATAATAATTTTATTTTCTTCTTTTCATCATTTACATAAATCACAATTAAATGTCATTATGAAGACCAAGAACTTGTTCTTGTCTTTTCGGTCTTCATAATGACATGTAATTATGATCTTTGTAAACGATGAAAATAAGTAAATAAAATTATTATTGTAATGCCTTGCTTCATGGCTTTCACAAGCAAGATATTTTGTTTTAGATGGATCCCATTGAGAGCCTTAGGGTTTGTCATTAAAGTCAAAGAGTCAATGTCATGTATAAAGAACCCTAACTTGGGGATATGTCAAATGTATTCTAGTCTATAGGACTATAAAATAGCCCTCCAAAGACAAGCACAGTTCTCCTCTTCATGTCGGATTTAAGAAGGAATAACAAACTCATGTCGGTTCATAGTTAAGAGACACATCCATTTGATAAGGTCATATCATCTTATATATATGGGCAAGCCACTCTATATAGGCATGAAAGGTATCTACATTTCTACCGTTCAGAGTTCGATTCCTCTGAGATTTTCAGATGGTAATTACAATCAACAAGTTTGATAGTTCTTTGAGATTTTCAGTGACCAAGGTAAAGACAAGTTCTGATGAAGAGAATTCATATCTCTCTGATATTTTGGGTGACAAAGGAAAATAAACCTTTGAGGTTTTTCAATGGACTAAGGCAGTAATAAATTTAGATTACAAAATCTCAGATCACAAGAAGTTCAGATATCTAAAGGTTAAGGAATTCATATCACATTTGTAATAACAAATAACATAAGGAAATTAGATAAATGATGAAAGGATATCACAGTAATAAGGGATCGAATGTCTGAGAAAGAGTCTAAATTATACAACAGAAGGATACAGTTCAAATGAAGGTATATATACCACAATTAGAGGATATGATCTCAAGTTCAAAGAAAAAGAGGAACCAAGAAGAAGAAGGAGAAGAAAATCTAGAGAATTAGTGTCTTGGTCTTGGAGTGGCTAATAGGTCAAGGGTATTGGCCTTGGTATTCATTAATTGGAATCTCTATACGAAGATTTGTGTGGGTTTTCCTCTCAAAGAATAAGAGGTTTTGGCCCTGACTCATAGCCTACATTTTGTGTCTCTTGTCTATTTATGTTCATGCATTGGTTACTGTTTAATGAAGAAGAAAATTAATAAATTAAGCAAAGGTAGGTTCCTAATCTAAATAAGTAACATACACTCACAAACAGTTACTAGTCAAGACAAATCATCTAATTCATAATGCCCTAAATTTATGGCCTTAGCTGATAGCCTACATTTTATGTCACTTGTCTATTTTATATTCATGCATTGGTTACTGTTTGATGAAGAAGAACTCTAATAATTTAAGTACAAGAAGATTCTAGTCTAAATAAGAAGAAAATATTCACAAGAAGTAGATAGAGCGGCAATGAGATAATACTAATCTTGTTTTCCAACAACATTATTTTCATCATACCTAGAATTTCTTGTCTTCTTGGGAGGTCGATTATTTCCTTCTCGAGTAGAAGGAGCATTCCATTTTCCTTTGTAGTTAGACTTGTTGTTTTTCTATTTTATTTTTGTTGTTGTCCCTTGGAGGATTCTTCTTGTGGGGAAATTATCTAGGATAATGGCCAAACTTGTTGCAAATGAAGCATCTTCCATTGCCTTTTCCTTCAAATCCCTTCTTAGAGCCAAAACCCTGCCTTCTTGAATTTGATGGACCATCATCATTTCTCCTTTTAGCATGTGTAGAGAAAACAATATGTTCACTTCCATTAACAAACTTATCTCTCTCCATCATACTTATTTCCTCTTGAGTGCATCTAGCCAATATCTCATCAAAACCAGGTGTACTGTCATTATTGAGAATGATGGTGACAAATGTTTCCCATGGCCTTGTAAGACCTCCAAGTGCAATAAGGGTGAGTTCCCTTTCAACAAAAACTTCTCCAATAGATATAAAATCATTCTTTACTTGAGTTATTTCATGAAAATATGTTTGTATAGACTCCCCTTTGTCCATTTTGATATCCTTCAACTTGTTCTAGAGTAAGAGAATTTTATTTGCATTATTGACTTTGAATATCCCTATCAACTTATCATGCATTTCCTTGGAAGTTCCCAAATCATAAATGTAAGAGATTAAATGATTTTGAATGTATTCAACTAATATTTTATTATAATTTGACCTCTCCTTTTCTATACTTCATTCTAGTAGTAGCAGGTGCATTTGAAGAGGATCCACCACTTTCCCTTGCACATAATTCAAAACTTTATGTTCCTCCAAGGTCAAATCAAGGGTTACCTTCCATGCATGATAATATGATTTTTCATTGAGCTTATCCTCTACCTTGAAATAAGAGTGAGTAGCCATGGAGACTTGTTCCAACAGACCTTTTTCAACAGCAACAATTATTCAACAATGATTGCTTCTCTTGTTCCTTGGGTTTGTCTTCACCTAGGCTCTAATACCATGTTAAATTTATGGTATGCTTTATGCTTGAAAAAATTTCTTCAATGTCTTATTAGCCTAATAACAACTTTAATTTAAATTCAAAGAGAAATCACATTAAAAATTCAGTAGCATTCACTTTATATCATCATTAATAGTAATTGTAGACAGAACATCAATAATAAGTACGAGAAGAAATGAGATGATAAGTGAATTGTATAAAATGGAAAGTTTCAAGTGAATTTTATACTCAATAGGCCCAAGAGGCATGTCTCTTTGTAAATTAGATGAGGTACCTTTGTAAATTAAATTCTATTAAGTTTGCACATTTACATTTTTACTCATATTTGTTAAAGTGTTGAAGAACCCATAAATAGTGGTGCGCAGTAAGTATATTTATTTACATTTTTTTCTTCTTATCCCATCTTTTACGCAAATACTTTCTTAAATTATAGTGGGTAGTAAATTATGGTTAAAATAACTGTTATTTACGTGAGTTATGAGCTATTCAACAAATGGTCATGTTCCTTAGAGGACATGACTCTTCACTTTACTAATTATTCGTTATATATTATATAATATAATCTAGTATATTAATAATATATATATATATATATATATATATATAAATTATATATATATATATTATATATATAATATAAGTATGTAGTATATTCATAAAAAGCTTCTAGGAAAGGGAAACTAGCGCCCTAGTTTCACTCTTTAACATATAATTAATATTGGAATGTATTAATGTAATTACAATAATATATTAATGTAATGATGTGATTTGGTACTAATAACAATACAATAGGGATGGAATTAACTATAGAGATGAGAGATAAGAGTGAGCTAGTTTCTTGATTCATTTAGTAAGAGGAAGAGTTGGGTGGACACTAATATCCACCTAGATAAATCCTCCCATATTAGGAAGAAATAGTCTCCATCGCGTCAATTTCCCATATAAAATGGGGGAAATTATGTTGAGTATGCCTCTCGATGAGCCACTTGACTTGGTGAAGAATTTGTCATACTTTTACAACCTAGGGGAGTTGTATCTTTTTTTGGTGGGTATCCTTTTTCTTGGTGTCCATGATCGGATAATCTGTAGCTTGTTTAATACAGTCAGGATTGATTTTTGTGGGGGCCAATTGCTATACTTCCTCCTAGGTTTCCAACAGAGGTGGAAAATACAGTCGAAGTAGCTCCACATTAAATATTGGTAGTATTTCAAGGAAAGGGGGATACCAAATTCAAAATTGTTTCAACCATAGACTTTGTGATTATGTAAGGACCTTATTGGAGTGGTTTGAATATCCTATGGGGGCCTTTGAGGTGCTCTGTCTGTAAATTAAGCCACAACATATCACCAACATGAAAATTGTGTGGAACCCTATGTTGGTCATGTTGTTACATGTACTTGGCATTGGATTTATATAGGATTTCATGAAATTATTGTTGGAGGTTTTGGGTTCATTCAAAAAATTTGGATACTCTATCTACCTCAACCTAAGCATGGGAGGACTTTATTATTGAAGATGCAAGGGGAACAACTAAATCAATTGGGGCCAATGGTTGGAGCCCCAAGCACACTTGGAAAGGAAAATTTACAAATAGAGTTATAGAGGGCTCTATTATAACTATGTTGAACATAATAAAATCTTTCATCCCATGCACATGGATACTTAGAAATGTACATGTGAAAGATATGAAAATAATCTTGTTGATCACTTTTAGTTGTCCATCTGTTTGGGGATGAAAGGAAATCAATTTGGTCAACTTGGTATCCATTAGAGATCATATGATAGACCAAAAGGTATTGAGAAACATGTTGTACCTATCTAAAATAATTCTCTAAGGTATCTCAAAATGAACCCAAATATGCTCAAAGAAGGTTTAGTGGTGGCTTCAGCTGTGATACTCTTTGTGCTTGATACGCAAATGGCCATCTTAGATAACCAATCAATAACCACAAACACATAATCGTTACCATGAATGGTGGAGGGAAAACCTAACATGTAATCCATGGAGAATAACTCCTAGGTCTTGTCCAGGGTAGGTAGAGAAGTGTATTCCCTACTTCTTGATGTTTGGTTTAACAATGGTACAGGTAGTGCATGTTTTGATATAGCAATGAAAATCATGTTAAAGCTATGGTTATTAGAAATACTTATGAAGTATTGTTATTGTCTTATCCACAAAAAATTACCCTACCACCCTACCATAATGTGTGTTGTAAATACTGGGGGGGGTGGGTGAATCAATATTTCCTTTTACAATTGTTATTTATTACTAGTTAAGATCACTTAAAAATAGAACACAATATATATATATAGATATGTATGTATGTATATATTAATATAATAACAAAATAATAATATTATTAATAAAAATAATGACTCCAATCCTCTTTTTTATAATAATACAAATTCCATTTTTTACTGTAAGTGACTATTCTTCAGGGCTCCAACCCTAAATGAAGACTCTAATCTTCAAATAAACCAAGCTCCAACCTATACTTCACCAAGCAACAACTTGGTATTCTTGAGGATTCCAATCCTCTCTACTAGATTAGGTTCCAACCTAGTCTTCTATCCTCTAGGCCTCCAACCCTCTATTTTTAATGGATTGAAGGCTTCCAAAGTATTCTTCAATAAGTTCTAAAGGTTACCTTCAAGAATGGCTCCAAAAAATTCCTTAGCAAAAATATCCAAAATGCTAGTTCATCAATGTTAACTTCAACAACCCTATTATGTGTCTCCAAGAATCTTCATGTCTGCACAAGAAATCCTCTCTAAGGCTAATCCATCAAGGCCTCAATAATGTTACTAAAAAAAAATGGCTAATGCACTGCTCTCAAACGATGTCCAATCCAAGTGTATTCAACTCAACTTCATAAGGTAACTTCAAATGTTGCTCTAAAAGTATCTAACTAACTTAGGTCTGCTTGAAATTAGCCATCAAATTTTCAAGTCAAATATTCAATATCTCAAAATCATGATGAAGTGTCATGTCAAAATCCAAATCCCTAAAATTTCGGCCCTCCCTAGAATTTTGGTGTCCTCCTAAAATTTCATCCCTCATGTATTTTCATGGATCAAAGATGCATGAGACCAAGTTGATGCATCCAAATGAGGAGAAATGATCTCCTTTATATAACCATCAAGTGGGGCTCGAATGGGTGCCTCTTATGGGCCCAACTGACCTAGTAATTT